>CAUYON010064761.1:0-56155 GCA_963573935.1 Arctocebus calabarensis | reverse complement strand
ATATAGTGATCAAGAAAATGCCATGAAGGCTATCTGTAACAGTACGATCAAAACATTTCTGAATGTATATGAATCGTGCCCTATGATTGCACCAATGTACAGAATTATGATTCAATAAAATTATAAAAAAAAAAAAATGACCATATAGTGCAGAGGCCCTATGGAGCAGGGAGGGACAGTCAGCTAGACCTCCAGGACAAGTTCTTAACTTCTAAGCCTCATTTATTCATTCATTTCTTTTGCAAATATTGATTAAGCAACTGCTATAACCAAAAGTAATCACTAAATTATTAGAACAATGGAATATGCCTCAGTTTCCCCACTAATCAAAATTAAAATAGTAACACCTACCTTACGTGGTTGCCGTGAGAATTTAGGTAAAATGCCCAGCTAGCCTGTGGCCCACTGTGCCTGCTTGGTAAATGGCACCAGTCCCTACAAGCTGGAGCTGGGAATTGGGTGCAATTCAAGAATTTGAAGAGCAGGAGTTAGGGTGGATTCTGATGACTCAAAAAATGTTCTGTAAAGGGCAGAAATGAAGTGATTCTTTCCCCACCACTGTGCCTTCTCACCCCATCATTTACACAGGTCACAGTTCCGCAGCAGAGAATCTTCAAATGATCGTGTGATATCCACGTAATGGGAGTGAGGAAAATGGGAACCAGAGGCACAAAACTGTCTGTTACTCTAAGCCACTTACCATCCTAAACCACCATGCTCTCAGTGACAGTAAAGTCTCCACGTCACGCAGCCATTAGCCTTTCCTAGATGGGCAGCCTTTAATTAGTCAAAACCAAAAGAAGAAGAGGCAGAATGTTAAAAAAAAAGAAGAAGAAGAAGAAAAATTGTCAGTAGGAAATCACTGTCTAGGAGCTCTACAGTGAGCAACAGTGTCTTGGTGCTAAAGCCAGATTAAAAAGGATGCCCGCCTTTTGTTTCAAAAATGGGATGCAATGAGTATCCTACATAGAGAAAAAAAGGTCACCCAGGGAGAGATGATGTTTCTCAGTATTCCAGAGCACCCAGGAGTATAAAGAGATTCATCTGAAATTTAAGAACCAGCCAATTGGAATATCAAAAGGTTGGCCTATGAATAAATGAGGAAAAGAAAAACGTGCCCAGGAAGAAAGAAACATTCAAATACCCCTATAGACTTTCAAAGTTGGAAGAGATGTCAGCAACTGATAGACATCACACACTGAGGCAACTTTTCTGGTGAAAAGTGAAACACTTGTCTGAAGGAATCCAGCCAATGAGGGCACTGTCTGAGCCTGGGTTCCCCAGAGAACAGAGCCTGAGACAAAGGCTCCCGTGCAGGTGGTTTATGCAGGAGGTGATCTCAGGAAGCAAGGGCTGGGGGAGTGAGGCAGAGAAGAAGAAAAAGCCAACATGGGGACATCACCAAGTTACTGCAGCAGACAACAGCAGTTCACATTCCAATTGGCCCCTAAAGCAGGGCACCCTGCTCCCTGGGGTTATCGTCCTGCCAAAGGACGAGAGGCAGGATCATTTGTCCACCAGGCACTGTCCCTCAGTGGTAAAGGACTGTGCTGGGAGGGTTTAATTCCCTTGCGCTCCTGCTGAGCAACCTCCTGCTAGCTCCACTGTGCAAAGAGCCCAAAGCACAAAGCAGCTCTTGAGGGAAGCATGCTTGAGGCCACTTTCAACACAAAGTAAACTAACCTGGCATTGGACTGTCCACCTGGCTGTGGCTAACTCAGAGGGGAATGCAGGTTGGCCCTCAAGGTTGGCCCGGGTGTCTGCTACAAACTACAGATTTGGGACTGGATCTTCTAATGGCAATGCATATTCTGTGGGGCTCAGAGAACTGACAGTGATCCAGTTTCTCAAAGACTTAGGGAGCCCGTGCTCCTGTCACCATCATTTAACCAGAGGCTCATTTACCTACTGCTTTAAAGGTCAAAAATGTAAAATTCCACCAAGTAAATTCTACCAAAGCGGGTCCCAAGGTGGCCTTGAATGTTAATGTTAACAGGAAACTGAGCTCCTGGAAGGCATAGATAATATCATGTCTTAAAGGTATGTTGAGATAGAAATCTTTCACACCTAAAGAACCCTTAAGTCAGCTTTGATATCAATATATAAGAAAGTCTAAAAGAAAATGGGTCAGTTTTAAAAGAATATTTAAGTGGGAGACCTCAAAAGCCCAGATCAATGCTGTCCTCACCTGGCTAGGCTGTTCTCAAAGTTCTTAAAGGGAACTCAGTGAAGAGTCAGGGAATGTCAGAAAAGTGACAAGCAATGCCAAAAATCTGTCATAGCCATTTGCAATGGAGCATACTAACAACCAAACAAACTCTGCCATTCATTTTCATTTTTCCAGGCAGGCTGCCTGGTGCAATGCCATGCTTCTCAAACTGAGTGGTGAGAGCTCCCTGGGGACAAAGCGGAGTGCCAGAGGTTCTGGGAAACACTCCATAAACATGCATATATTCCAGAAGCATCTATCTTGCTCAAAAATACTAGTGATTTCGTTATGGAGTAGAATGCCAAATTGATACTCATTTTTAAGATAAAACTGATCATTTTAAAGAATTTTCATACTGTGATGGGCATTTGGGGCAGTAGCCCCTAGGCCCCCTGGGGGTGTGAATTCACTCTCCTATGCCATAGAGCAACTTTGATGGAAAGGTTTAAAAAGTGCCAGTGAAGGAAAAAGCCCCTTGCAGTCGGACCTGGATTCAAAAAAATTCTTCCTAGCAGAGTCACTTTAGATGCACATTAGTTTCTTTGTGGGTTACAGGTAGATAAGAATGTCCAATTCTTACAGTTGCTGGAAGAATTAAATGGGATAGTATAACAAAATATATAATGTAGAGCTGATACTTGATAATCACCAGCTTTCTTCTCCCATTTTTATAAGATGGAAGCAAATGGAAATTCAAATAGCTTTGAGAAAGGCTTAGACAAAAGAGCTGTGAGCTAAGGGTCTTGAAGCTGAGGGCACTAATGGCTCCAGTTCTCCCCCTCCTCACCTCCCACACCCCCCCTCCCTTTGCTGTATGTCTTTGCAGTACCCTCCTCCTCTGACTCTGGGCCTGGCCATGTGACCAATTTGAGCAGGGGTCCTCAAACTATAGCCCACGGGCCACATGCAGCCCACCAAGGACATTTATCCCACCCGCCGGGGATTTTTGCCACCGGTGCCTATCCTGCTTAGCAACCAACTCGTCCCAGGCCACAGTGCACATGTGTGGAATGAGTGCTGC
Organism: Arctocebus calabarensis; assembly: GCA_963573935.1. Classification (NCBI taxonomy): domain Eukaryota; kingdom Metazoa; phylum Chordata; class Mammalia; order Primates; family Lorisidae; genus Arctocebus; species Arctocebus calabarensis. Next base: position 52,925 of record CAUYON010064761.1, on the reverse strand, counting down.
ACTCTCAGACTCCCCTCCTTCTCTCTGTCTCTCCACTCCTCCTTTTAGTCTTGGGTGAGACTGAGACTCGTGATTGGAGGAGTCACAAGCTTGCCTGTGCAGAACCTGCTGCTGCCCGAGGACCAAGGTAAGAACAAGTTAGGATTTGCTTTTTTCTTTTAAGTTAGAAGGTCTTTTTTTGCCATTAGGGGAGACCTTTTTTCCTGAAGTTAGGAGGTCTCTGGTTTTTTTTTTTTTTTTTTTTTTTTTGCAAATAGGGGGGTGCCTTTTTTTTCATTTTAAATATTGTATTTGTTCCTTTTTTTTTTTGCAATTTTTGGCTGGGGCTGGATTTGAACCCACCACCTCTGGTATATGGGGCCAGCATCCTACTCCTTTGAGTCACAGATGCCACCCTATTTTGTTTTTTTACTTTAAAATAAGATATGTGCAGTGTGCATAGGAATTTGTTCATAGTTTTGTTTGTTTGTTTGTTTGTTTGTTTGTTTTTTAAACTATAGTCCGGCCCTCAAACGGTCTGGGGAACAGTGAACTGGCCCCCTGTTTAAAAAGTTTGAGGACCCCTGGATTTGAGACATCATGGTATAAGTGAGCGTATATAAGCAGAGGCTTTAAATGTGTGGGTGCCACTCTAGACTTGATCTGCTGTGCCCTGGGCCAGCACCTTGAGAAGGACATGGTCTGGCTAGAAGATAAGACACAGGGGAGGACAGGCCAGTCATCTCAATCATCCCAGCCAAGACCATTCTAGAAGAGTCAAAAGCCAGCCAACCCCTAGAAATGTGGGCAGCCACAGCCAGGATCTCCTGACTGGGCTTTAGCTGACCTCAGACACAAGAACAAACCCAACCAGCAAGTAAAATATCGTTTAGTGTTGAGTGCCACGGAGGTATTCTGATTGTGTGTTCCCCACACATATTGTGGTAATAGATAGCTGACCTGGTGTTATAAGCTGAATTCATTTGTTGAAGCCCTAATACCCAGCACCTCAGCATGTGACTATATTTGGAGATAGGAATTTTAGAGAGGTAATTAGGTAAGATGAGGCTGTGACGGTGGGCTCTGACTCCATGTGACTAGCGTCCTCATAAGAAGAGGACATTTAGACACCCAAAGAGACACCAGGGGCCTGTACACATGGAGAAAAGTTTGTGTGCAGATACAGTGAGAAGGTGGCCATCTGGAAGCCCAGGGGAGAGGTCTGGGACAGATCCTTCCATTGTGGTCCTCAGAAAAAGCCGTCCCTGCTGTCACCTTGATCTTGGGCTTCCAGTTTTCTGAACTATGAGAAAATAAATGTTTGTTGTTTAAGCCATCCACTTAGTTGTGGCAGCCTCAGCAGACTAGTATCCCCAAGGTTTCTGAATGTTAGAAAAGATTCAGAATTCTACTGGGCACTTTATTCATGCAGCTCTTTGAGTCCTTATAACAAATCTCTGATTGGCCCCATAAATCCCTGCTGCCCTGGTAAAACAGGCCAGTCTTGGAGGTCAGTCGATGGAGTGCAGTTGGGCTGGGTGCAGGGTCTGGGCTCTCACCGAGTCTCCTTCTGACACGCGTAACGAGATTATGAGGCAAGAGGGACAACAGGTATATCAGTACTTTCACCCTTGTCCTTTGTCCAAATATAATTCTCATGTTTTTTAAAAGGAAAAAAAAGCTATAATTTTCACACCAATAGTAAACATCTGTCAAAGTTTTATTTAACAGATTAAGGAAAGAGCCAGTGGAAAGATAAATCTGGTTCCAAAGAGACTATGCGAAACTGGCCTTTCAAACTCAAAAACTATATATAAAGAATGTTGAGATAAGATTGCTAAATTAGACATTAAAATTGGTTAATTGCTTGCAGGGTAATGAAACCATAACTTTCAAACTGACAGAAAAAAAACAATCTTCACATCTTACAAGTTTTACAGACAATGGGAAGATGTCTGAGCCCTAATTATTGTGCAAGCTCAATTCTACCCCTAGATTAGATAACCCTTCAGCTGACTTGTTAAAAAATGCTCCAGCAGAGTGGTTTGCAAGCTTTTTGGTCTCAAGATCTCTTTACCCTTTTAAATTACTTTACCAATAATTTAATGTCAATATTTGCCGTAATGAAAATTAAAACTGAGAAACATGTTAAGTAGCATTTTATTTACTTTAAAATAAAAATAATAAACCCATTATATGTGTATGTTAACATAAACAGCATCCTTTTTGAAAACTATTTCCCAACACAAAAAAAAATTTTAGTGAGAAAAGGAAGAATGTGCTACATCTTTATAAATCTCTTTAATGTCTGGCTCAATAGAACACAGCTGGAATCTCATAGCTCCTGCTGCACTCAATCTGTTATAATACGTTGTTTTGGTTGAAGTGTGTGAAGGAAATCCAGCCCCTCACAGATATGCCATTTGAACAGACAAGAATGGTATTTTAATAGCCTTTTGGGATAATTATGGATTGTTCTCTTTGATTCTTCCCTGACCCTGGACGAGTGGTACTTTCTATAGGTGAGTTGCAATACGCAATGTTAACAAAGAAAAACCAAACTCTGTAGCATAATTTAAAATACTCTAATTTAAATAATACTTAAATATTCCAAGCCAAACATGTGTGACCATGGCCCAGGGAGCCACCCCCAAGAGGTCTTGAGAAAGTGGTCACAAGGCTTACAGTTTGCTTTCATACATTTTAGAGAGGCAGGAATTGCAGATAAAATTATGAATCAACACATGGCAGGTGTACATTGGTTTGGCCTGAAAAGGTGAGACATCCCCAAGCAAGGGTTAACAGGTGAATTCAAAGAGTCTTTGATGATGGGGAGTGGGGGAAGGGAAGAGCAGAGAGAGGGATGGAGGGAGGTGGGGTGGGGTGGTGGGGGGTCCTCGGGGTGTGTGACACACCTTTTGGGGGCAAGACACAATTATAAGAGGGACTTTACCTAACAAATGCAATCAGTGTAACCTGGTATCTTGTACCCTCAATGAATCCCCAGGAATAAAAAAAAAAAAAAGTATATTTCTCTGGTGAACATTCACCATTTTATCCCTCTAAAATATATGTAATGAGAATTTTTGGAGTTTTAAGAATTCTCTATATTGATGGCAGATAAAGTTAATTACTATAGTATCAAAATTTTCCCCCAAATAGCTTTTCTTATAATGAGTAAACTGAAATTATTCAATATTAATAACAAAAAATTCTAGAAAGAGTTCCTAAAAATGCAAATTAATTTATATGAAAATTAAAGAATATATTTTATAATTTAAAGATCACTTATAAATTAGTGTTTTAAAATACAAAAAAAATATTATTTTTAAAAGTCTCCAAATTACTCATCACTCCATGTTTCTATGTTTTGTTAGGCAGGAATAATTAAATATGCTGAGCACTGTCCTGGTGTCTGGGATTATTCAACTCTTGACACAAATGCACTGAGGAAATACGAGACCTTCAAATAGCTCTTTGCTTTCTGGACTGGACTGAGTGCATTAAGCAGAAAAGGAGATTACCTAAATTGACATTGGCCCAGGACCATGACAAATGGAAGAAATATTCAAGGATTTTATCTGCATAGACAGATGGAAAGATTTTTCTGAACTCATATTCTCAATTCAGCTAGTTATTGTCCAATTTTTGGCCATTTATTGCTACTATAAATAGGACCTATTTACACTCCAGGAAACAAAAGAAATAATGAAACATCCAGATTTCCACATTTCCATTAGCAATACTTGATAAGATTCTGCAGTATTCAAATGAGCAAACGATATGGAAATGGTTTCTTCATTGTTTCATTATATTTTATCTTAAAATGCACTGTTTCATAAAAAATGTGATTTAAGCTCTACCCAAGGAAGAAAAAGCAATCCTTTAATTCAAAGAAATTTTTGTCTCTGCTGCATTAACATAATTCCATCTGTCTTTTAGTGTAGATCCAGAAGGAAACTTAAAGTACTGAGAATTTCTTCAGCAAAGAAATTTTTCTATGTTCCTGGTTATATTTGTAGTTCTTCATTTGCTCTTTCTAAATCAGAGCATATAAATAAAAATTCTCCACAAAACAGGCTGCACCCTCAGTTAATTGACTTTGACAATATGTTAGTAGGTATGATCCAGTGTAGTGCATAATATAAGCCAAACATACCTGCAGTCTTGGATGAGCATAGAATTCATTTAAAAAATCCATAAGTAAATCAATCTTCAGGGAGCTGACACACAGGACAACATGCTTTTCAGTCTGAGCTCTGTGTCGACTGTAGTTTCCACCTGACTTTTGTCTCTCCATCCACAAATAGGCCAGCTGTTCAAACTGTAAAGTATTTTATACATGTGCATGAAAAATACTAGATAAGAAAATTTAGAAATCAATGTAGTACATCTATTGTTTATTAGGTATACTCAATTTGTTAGAGGGAACTCATTGACATTTGAAGTATCAATGTTCCCTTCCATAACCGACTTTTCATGTGACTTCTGCAGAGATTTCAAATTCCTCCCAGGAACTTGAAGTCTCCAAGGAAACATATTAACATGATATTTGCTACTATGTCATAACAGGCCAGTGAGAGACTGGAGCCTCTACTTTACATCAAAAGACTATGATGCGTCCTGCACTGAGTGAGGGAGAAAAGCCTCACCACCATTTCTTCACATTCTCTGCCAAGTTTTGCTCACATCTCACACAGTGAGAGAGACAGTAAGTAAGGTCAGATTGTAGCTGTCAAATAGCCAATATCTGAGGATCAGGGATGATGCGAGAGAGGGATATTAGCTTCAGGCATACATGATAGGCTGGGAACAAGAAGGCCCAAGGTGTATCTATATACACCATGGCTAATGCTGCTTTATGGAACAGGCAAGGTTGAGTTCTTTCAACATAACCTGTTTCTGACCTGCCCATACATGGGCACCTGGGGCCCCTTATAGGAAAGGGTTGGGGATTCATTACATCTACTTGTCTTTATTTCCATTACATTTGTATCTCGCTCCCTTTGAAACTTTCCTGTTCCCTCCTTAAAATGCCACATAATAGATACCATGTTCAGATTTTGTTTTAGTTGATCAACATAAGTAATCAATTTTTACTCATTGCAGTATATGATTTTTAGGTTTATTTTCAAGAACCAAGAAAAATAAACCTTTCCAAATGTATTTCTTTGATCTGTCATATATTGAAAACTGTACTACCAAGCCAGGCACAGTGGATTATGCCTGTAGTCCCAGCATTTTTGAAGGGCAAGGTGGGAGGATTGCTTGAGGCCACAAGTTCAAGAACTCCTCAATACACAAAAAATAAAAAATTTCCCAGGCTTGAGGGTATGTACCTATAGTACCAACTACTTAAGAGATTAAAGCAGAAGAACTGCTTGTGCCTAGGATTTCAAGGCTACAGAAAACTATTAGGGCCACTGCACCTCAGTCTGAGTAACAGAGTGAGGACTGAAACCCTCTCTGTCTGAGTAACGGAGTGAGGACTGAAACCTCAGTCTGAGTAACGGAGTGAGGACTGAAACCCTCTCAGTCTGAGTAACGGAGTGAGGACTGAAACCCTCTCGGTCTGAGTAAGGGAGTGAGGACTGAAACCCTCTCTGTCTGAGTAACGGAGTGAGGACTGAAACCCTCTCGGTCTGAGTAAGGGAGTGAGGACTGAAACCCTCTCGGTCTGAGTAAGGGAGTGAGGACTGAAACCCTCTCGGTCTGAGTAACGGAGTGAGGACTGAAACCCTCTCGGTCTGAGTAACGGAGTGAGGACTGAAACCCTCTCGGTCTGAGTAACGGAGTGAGGACTGAAACCTCAGTCTGAGTAACGGAGTGAGGACTGAAACCCTCTCGGTCTGAGTAACGGAGTGAGGACTGAAACCTCAGTCTGAGTAAGGGAGTGAGGACTGAAACCCTCTCTGTCTGAGTAACGGAGTGAGGACTGAAACCCTCTCGGTCTGAGTAACGGAGTGAGGACTGAAACCCTCTCGGTCTGAGTAAGGGAGTGAGGACTGAAACCCTCTCAGTCTGAGTAACAGAGTGAGGACTAAAACTCTCCCTGAAAAAAAAAAAAAGATAAACTGTAACATCCCATAATAATGTATTTAAAAACCTTATATCAAAAGAAAGAATCTTGAAAAAATGAAATAAGATGTAAACTATCAGTTGTAACTGGAGGGAGATTAAAAAAAACTTAAGTGTTTCTAATAAAATATAAAAAAGCATTTCTACATAATTTACATGAATGATTACAGGTAATAGCATGTGCTAATATATTTTTGTTAGATAAATAAGCCAAACAGCTTTTCTCATTAAACAGAGTGTTCAGTCTTATAAGTCTTTGCACATTTCTATAAAATTTAAGATAGTTGTGTTTACCTGTATGGGGAGAACCACCAGGGCAACACAAATCATAGCAACAACGAAAAGCTTGGAGGACCATGTTTCAGGAGTGACGTCCCCAAAGCCCACAGTAGAAAATGTAACAATGCAGAAATAAAGAGAGTCAAAGAGATTCAGCTTCTTTCCTATTCGTTCCAGATGTTGGATCCCACAAATGCTAAAAATAAATAAATAAATAAATAAATAAATAAATAAATAAATAAATAAATAAATCTTTCCAATCGAACACATTATTTCTCATCATTATTCTTTTGCAAGCCAAATTCATAAAGCCATTTAGTGTTTGGGGGTCTTATATTTTACAATATTATTTTTTCCAGAAAATATGTTTACGTTTTATCTATAAAAACCAGAATTAATCTTTTTTTTAATTAATAGCCAAAAACAGCTGGCAATATTACACAAAGTATATTTCAATCACATGTAAAATGTTATGAATAACATGGAATTTAATATAATACATGTAATATCAAAATAACGTTGTATAATGAATAACATGTAAAATGAACGGACTGAATTTCATGGGCCATACAAAAGACATTGAATGTACATAAAGAAAATAAAGAGACTAGAATCTAATCCTTGTCAAAGTACCAAAAGTCTTTTGTTTTTTAATTTAGGAAGCAGAGAGACAGTGAAAGCCTTGGAGAATTTATTGCTAAGTGTTATGGTATAAATTTTGTTATCCCCTCCAAAATTCACATTGAAATTTAATTGCCATTTGCCCCAATACTAACAGGTTGATAAAAAGCTTCCACTAAGATAAATGAGCTCATCCTGTTATCACAGAAGTGGCTTTGCATTCTCTCTCTCTCTCTATGACCTTCTACAACACAAGGTCTCCTGTCATTAGATGATACAGCAGGAAAACCCTCCCCGGTTGACCTTCATCTTGGAATTCCCAGGCTCCAGAATTAAAAGGCAATACATTTCTGTTCATTATAAATTACCTATCTCAGATACGCTCTTACAGCATCATAAAATGTTCTGAAACACCAATGACTCTCACAAGGAGTCCTTACATAGATCAGTCATCTGTACAAAGCTACTGATGGCATGAAGGGAGCAAAAGAAATGGTTAGAAAAGTCCTCCAATTAGAATTGTTAAAATACCATTAGAAATACTGCTGCCACTAGCTTAAACAAACAAACAACAAAATGCAAAGTCAGACTATGAACAATAAATACATTATGCAATATTAAAGGAAGGCATAAGATTTGCAACATAAAAATCGGTTTGTGATTGGTATGGTTTTAATGTTTGCAAATTTTCCAAAACTCAAGTTGAAAGCTAAATCCTCAATGCAACATGAGTAAGAGGTGAGCCCTAACTCGTGGTTAAGCCTCACGAATGGGGTTGGCAACCTTGTAAAAGTGCTGAAGAGAACTAGCGAGGCTTCTTTTTGCCCTTCTGCCTTTTGCCATGTAAGTTCACAGCATCAGGGCACCATCTTGGAGGCAGAGAGAAGGCCCCGGACAGACACTGAGTTTGCAGCAACTTGACTTGGAACTTCCCAGACTCTGGAATTGTGAGGAAAAAAAATTCTGATGTTTATAAATTGCTCAGCCTCAGGTTATTTTGTTAAAGCAGCACAAACAGCTTAACACAATACAACTGGTAAGAAGTGAGATGTTCCTATAAGAAATAACTAAAAATGTAGATGGAATAGAGGATACCTGGATAATGAATAGAGGCTGGAAGTGTTTGAGAGTGCATGACACAAAAAGCCTAGGTTTCCCAGGATGGAGTGTTAAAAGCAATTCTGGAGCATGTACAGCAAAAACAGAGAGCAGTAGGAAAAGCCTTGGAGATGAAGTAACCATGACCAGAACGTTGATAGAAACACGGATAGTGGAGGTCATTCTGGTGAGCTTTTAAACAGAAATTAAGACTACCTTATTGGAAACTTAGAAGAAAGTCTATCCTTGTTACAACGTGGTGAACCGTTGCTGAACTGTGCTCAGCCGACAGTCCTAGTATTTTGTGGAACACAGAATTTAAGGGTGATAAACCAGATTATTTGCCAGAAGAAATGTCTAAGCTGAGTGTTCAAGGTTCTGCATAGTGTCTCTTGACTGTTCATGGTAAATGCCTTAACAAAGAAATGCACTGAAGATGAAATTTATAATTGAAAGGGAAGCAGAACTTAAAAAATTTGGAAAAGTCTCAGCCTAGACAGACTGCAAAAAATAAAAATTGGAGAAAATTCCAATCATTTGATGAAGAGATTAGCATGGCTAGAAGGAAGCCAGATGCTATTAAGACGATTGACAGATGACCTGAAGGCCTTCAGAGCTCCTTCAGGCTGCCACTCCCGTGACAGGCCCAGACTGACAGGGCCTTGAGGGAATAATGGTTTCAGTGGAGAGACCCAGAACTCCCTGGGACCCCAAGGCTCAGTACACAAGGCCAACTCAAGTCTCCTTTCCTGCAGTCTGGTGCAACTCTCTTCAACTACCCCAGGTGCTGTTAAAACCAGACCAGGTGTGACTCAAGGTGCTGCCCCATAGGAAAAGAGGTGGTAAACTTTGGCAGCATCCACCTGGTAATAACTCAGCAAGTGTACAGAATGCACAATCTATGAAACCTGCCTACTTAGATTTGAAAAGGTACCTTGGAGACCCTCAAACCCAACACAGAAGCTGTACAGGGTTGAGGACCCACAGGGAGTTTCATTAAGGTGTTCCAACATATTGGGTTAAAGCCGCTGCGGAGAGACCACATTAAGACAATGCCTAGTGCAGTCACAGGGGTGAGGCCACCCCTGAGGCGCCATAACTCAGTGGTTCTTTACTAATGCCGCGATGTCTTTTCATTGTTACAAAGGGGTCATGACCCACAAGTTAAAAACCACTGAGACACCACCAGTGTGAGAGGTCTGGAGGGGGACCATGGGAATGCCAGGAAAGCACGTGAGGACAGTGCTTCACAGAACCTTGAAAGCCAACCCACTTCCATTGTGTCCAGGGAAGTCAGGTCACGGTATCAAAGATTACTCTCAGATCTCAGAATTTACTGTTGATTTCGTCACTGGATTTTGAACTTACTTGGGAAATACTACATATGTCTTCTTGTCTTTTTCTCCTTTTTGGAATGGGAATGTCTACCTTATACCTATGTTAACATTATATTTTGGAAGCACATGACTTGTTCAATTTCATAGACTCACAGCTAGAAAGTAATTTGCCTCAGGCTTCTCATCCACATCTGCTTTAAATGATATTTAGTTGAGACACTAAACTTAAACCTTGAAGCTGATGCTGAAACAAGACTTTGAAATTCATGTGAAAAGGACATGAATTTTGGTGGCCAGAGGTAAAATGCTGTGGTTCCAATACTTGTGTCCCCTCCAAAATTTGTACTGAAACTTAAAACCACAATGCAACATTAAGAGATCAGCCTTTAGAAAAGGATTAATTCATGAGGGCTCTACAATCTTATAAGGATTAGCAACTTATTAAAGGGATAGAGAGAACTACTAGGCCCCTTTTGTTCTATTGCATGGTGAGAACACAGCACAGGAGCTACCTTGGAAGCGCGACAACGTTCTCAACAGACACCAAACATAAGGCTCCTTGATCTTGGACATCTCAGTCTCTAGAACTGTGACAAGTAAATTTCTATCATTTTCAAATGACCCAGTCCCAGGTATTTTACTACAGCAGCACAAACAGACTAATATAATAATGGAATGCTGTTCAAAAAACAAAGTTATGGAACAAAGTACTGATACACATTACAACATGGGCAAACTACAAAAACATGCTGAGTGAGAGAAGTCAGATGCAAAAGACCACATACTGTGTGACTCTGTTTATATAAAATATTGAGGAAAGAGACAGAAAGCAGACTAGTGGTTGCCTGAGACTGATGGCAGGAATGCGGTGATGGAAATGTTCTAAAACTGCATTGTGGCAATGATTGTTCAACTCTGAAAATATCTTTAAAATGTATTTGAATTTAGACTCAAAATGAGTAAATTTTATGGTGTATAATTATACTTCTATAAAGCTGTCAAAGAAGCAGTATATTCTTCTGGACATTTACCCTGGCTTCTGTGCACAAGCACACAGCTCAATTATGACAGCCATGAATTAATAAAGTAATGTTTCCCATTAAAATTCTAGAAATTCATTTTACAGACTGTTAAGATAAATTCCTTTTTTTCTCTTTTTCCTATAGATTAAACTGTCCTTAATCATTGTTGGCTGTTTTTAAAGTTAAAGTATAAGACAGTGAATATAACAGGCAGATTGGTAGGCACACAGGTAGATGGATCAAAGGACAGACTAAGAGAAAGTTGGGTACCTGTTACCAGTTTGAAGCAAAAACTGTTTTGTTGGTTGTTGTTTGTTTCTTTCATTTTATTTACTTATTTGTTTTCTTTTGTTCCATTTCTCCAAAATGGTTCAGCTTCAGAATTTTTTGTAAGTTGTCAGGTCATAAGCACACTCTAACCAATGAGCTGATTATATTTGTATATTTTCTCAGCTGCCCCTATGCAATATTGCCAAACTAACGGTAAGAATATTCAGATGTAGATGAAAATATCCAAAGATATTTCATAATAGGAGGTATTTCAGTGGCATTAAATTTGGCTCTGTTAGTTGAAATAAAATGTATTTGATAATTTATGTATGTCTTTTATACTTCATTAGAAAATACAATGAGAACAAAGGAAGATAATTTTTAACATGTTTTTAATGATTCAAGTATTGAGTGATCATTACATTTTGCTTGACTATACATTAAAAGCCAATCTTTGACAATAGTTATAAAGTACTTTTTCTAATTCAGACATACATTTTCTAGACTTGAACTACCAGAAAAGTCTCCTACTGTGTTTTCTGGGCTTTTTGTCTGCCCATCTTGTACTGTAACATACACATAATGGCCATATTTATGTTTTTAAACACATCTTAGGTATGTCAGTTTCAGGCTCAAAAAAAAAAAAAAAACCCCACTGGATTCTCACTGCTTAAAGAACCCTCTTTAATCTTGGTATAGACAATTATTGTAGTAGCCACCAATGAATTAAGTCTCCCTATGCTCCTAATCCTTTTTGCAATATGATTATGCTGTACATGAAATTGTGAAGTCTGTGTCTGCATGTCATTGAATTTGAGCTGCAGTAATGATTGGCTTTGACCAATAAATGTGGTGGGAATTACACCATGTGCAGATCCTGAGCCTTAACAGACTTTGCAGCTCTTCTTTCTTTCTTGTTCCCCTGAGGTCACCACCCTGTGAAGAAGCAAGTATAGGCTACTGTGGAGGAGGAGAGGCCATGTGGAAATTTGTCGAGATGCCCCACTTGACATACAACACCAACTGCCAGACTTGAGACCCTCCAGTTTCTTTCAGTTCGTCAGATTATTGCTAGTTGAAGGAGTAATCAAAGGTAAGACCAGAGGAAAAACTGCCTTTGTTATCCACCACCAACAGTATTGTAAAAATAACAACTGTGCTCTTTTAAGCCACTAGGGTTGAGGGTACCTTGTGATTCAGCAATAGACATCTGGTACATATAGAATTATAGACATCAGGATTTGGATCTAATTTTTCTTTTTCCTGAACTTTTATTGCATTTATTTCCCCTTCACTTACTATTTGGACTCTTTACTAACCATAAGTATACTTAAGTATACTCATATATACATATTAGTATACCCCTTGTTCCTACATGCTTACCTTTAACCAATCTTTTCTTCTATATGGAAAACACTTTCTCTCCAATATTCACCGTAATTCTTAGTTTTTAAAACCCTAGCTCAAATGTGAGCTCTCTCATAAAGCCTCGCTTGAACCTCAATGAGGTCCCTATGAATTTCTATAGCACCTGTATGTTCACATCTTAGATAGCTAAAGTTTCACACCAACACCTGCACTTAATCTTAACTAAAAGGCCAAGAAGCAATTAAAAAATTTCTACATTTGATGTTTAATATTATCATCCCTACTCATCTATTATCTGTCCCGATGACAGTTATTATACATTATTTATATTTTTATTTCCTCCAACGCTTAGCAAAGTACACAGTAGCCACCCAGTAACAAACAAAAGAACAACCTTAAATCATTCCCAAATAAGATATTCCAAACATATTTTTTTTAAGTATTTAATGAACATATTTTAGCATTTTATTACTTCATAACGAACTCCTTAAAATGCAGAGGCTTAAAGTAATAACAATTTATCTTTTCACATAATTTTTTGACTTGGGTAGGAAGCTTTTCTGGTGTTGTTGGGCTAACTCATGTAACTGCATTCAGCCAGAGATCTGTGTAAGGCAATAGGACTGAGCTGGCCTCGCTCCCGTTCTCAAAGGTCAGTGTTTATTATTGGCTGGAGTACCTTAGTTCAAGTTCATGTGACCTCTCACCTTCAACCAGGATCAATTGGCTTTTCTCCAACTTAAGTCCAAAGGACAAAGATGGAAGTTTGCAAATTCTCTAAAGATCTCCCTTTTATCAGCTCTATTCTATTAGCCAAAGCAAGTCACAAGGTCAGCCTAGAGTGATTGTGTGTGGAAATACATTTCATCTCTTCATGAGATGAGATAAAAAATAGTCACTGTATTTTTCAATCTATCAAACCACACAAATGACATTTCTATCATAAACTATAAAAATATTAATAAATGTTGAATAAATCATATTACACTCAAAGGTATTTAATTTCTTGGATACAGTTAAATTAAATACATACATATAGCCATTAAAATAATTTTTGAATCCTTATGTAAAATGCCATTTTACTTGACCTGAAAAACTTTTGTACATCTATCACATACATATTAAAATTACACCTAAGCTTAAAGGACCTATTATACCTTAATGCTCTCTAGATAAGCATAAAAATGAAGATACCCATATTGTCTGTTAATATGCTTGGTATTACTGCACAAAAACAAAAGTCCACATTCTAAAGAGCTAATAGAAATGAATGTACTGAATTAATTTTAGAGTTTTTCTCCAATTTTGAATAGGCACGCCTGCTTGTTGGGTCTTATTAAACGGGCCACTGCTTCTGTTCTTATATTACAATAACAACACATTTAAAGACTGTTAAGAATAGCTTCCAACTTAATAAACACTTTTTGTGATAGATAAATGAACTTAGTTCTTCCTTCCAAAAGAAAAAAAATAAGCCAGATAATAGTTATATAACAAGACTAAGAACACGGGAATCTTTTTCAATTATGTCAAATCTTTTTCCCTGTATATTCCTAACTCTCAATATACTTTTGTCAAACTCAGAATAAAATTAAAAATCCCCTGGCTCTTCTCCACTCTAAGTATCATTCCTTAAACATGCTGGGTATGCCCCCAACTTCTTTCTCAAGTCCTGTTGGTCTTCTAATAGACATCTTAAAGCTTACATGTCCAAACTGAATTCTAACCTTCTCTAAATCTCCTAAAGCTTCTTCTCTAAACCTTCTGACGTTTTTACTGTAAGTTGATGGTAAATATGACTGTCTAGCTGCTTAGCCCAAAATCTTTAATTCGCTTTTCCTTTTTCTCAAAATTCACAATCCAAGCCCTGGCAAACTACAGTTTCTAGCTTCCTAATTAACCAGAACCCACAATCACTTCTCGGCATTTTGACTGCTATAACAATCTAAGCCACCATTGTATCTTCCTTGCACTATACTATGATAGTCCCACCCTCGCCTCAACAGCTTACTATCAAGATATCATCCAAACCGTGATATGGTTCCCTATTTAAAATTAGACTAAAAGCTAATTTTCTTGCATTTGGTTATAGCACACTACCCACTCCAACCTCTCACTGTCTCTTAGGCTCATGTTTTTACTATTCCCCTGTGGTTCTCTCTGCTCCTGATATACCGGCATTATTGCTTTCTCACCAACATTCCAGGCCTGTTCCTCATTAAAAGTCAATGTAGGGAATGTTTTCTCTGGAACAATATTGGACTGGATAGTCTCATGGCTGGCTCTTCACATCCTTCACCACTTTACTCATATGCCACCTTATCCCGGAGGCCAGCTATGACCATCACATCTATTCCTAATCTTCTTTTTTCCTGTCCAATTAAAAAAAAAGTAGTCACTTATAGTGTTTGTAGCCATTTATTATACTCTCTTATGATAGTGAAAGTCCGTCAGTGCAGAGACTCTTGTGCTTTCTTCATTTTAGGTTGGCACCTAAAATGCTGCAACCACATAATACCATCCATAAACATTAGTTTAATGAATGAGAAGCCTGAACATAACATACACAGACCACCCTTATTGCTCATATTTAAATCACCAAGCCACTTAGCCTGTCTAAATATAAACTAAAAATAATTCAGAAAGAACAGTAAAAGCATGCACATTTTTTTATCTGTCTTGTGCCTTCCCTATAGAATCTAATACAATTAACTGGCAGGACAAAATGATCTTTAGTAAAATAAAATAGACCCCTTTCTGACACAGTACACAAAAAATCAACTCAGAATGAGTTAAATATTTCAATATAACACCTGAAACTATAAAACTCCTAGAAGAAAACATAATAAGGGAAAAGCTTTTTGACACTGACATTGGCAATGATTTCTTGGATTTGACACCAAAAGTACAAACAACAAAATAGATGACAAGTGAAGCTATATCAAACTAAAAAGCTTTTGCACAGCAAAGGAAATAATCAACAGAATGAGAAGGCAGCCAAGGAATCTTATAGAAGACTAATTTCTAATATATGTAAGGATCCTTTACAACCCAATACACCCCTCTCCCCCCAAAAGGACAAATACTGTGAAATTACACTTACATGAAAATAGTAAATCTCATAGAAGCAGAGAGTAGATTGGTAGTTTCCAGGGGCTGAGGGAGGGGGAAATAGGAAATTGTACCTCAATTAATATAGAGTTTCAGTCACACAAGATGAGTTAAATTCCAGGTGTCTGCCGTACAATATAGTACTATAGTTAATATATTTGTGCACTTTAAAATTTGTTAAGAGGATAATTTGATATTAAGTATTCCTAACACACATACAAAAATATGATGAACACAAAACAATTATTGGAGGGAACGGATATGTTTATTACCTGGATTATAGTGATGATATCAGTATATATGTATGTCAAATTCATCAAAATGTATACATTAAATATGTGTAATTTTTTGTATATATTGATTATGCCTCAAGAAAGTTTAAGATAATTAAATACATGCATAAAAATCTCTGTCAAAGAGGCAGATGCAATAGTGTATAAACTTATCAACTTCTCCATAACATCTCAATCAAGATTTTTTAAAATACTAAAGTACTATAAACAAGTAAAATGGGTGTTACTCTACCTGGTAGTTAGTGCTTACAATTCCAGCATTTGTTTTGGTTACCAATATTTATATAGTACACTAAATGAAAACTGTGGAAACTAGAAATCCATTTGACTTACTTATTAAAAATCATCCCCTGTGATTACAAGTAAATTATAATACTTTCTTTTTAATAAAACAAATATTCAAATAAAAGATTTTTTTTAGTCTTATTACATGTTGAACTTTCTATGCCATTAACATATTTGAAGAGTTTTTGAATGTCTGAATTAATTTTGCTACAAAATGGTTTACTAATCAAATGTTTGGCCTGCAATCTCATTCATGTCATGTGAATATTTCATCCTCAAATATTAAGTTTAGTCAATCAGTTTAGCACGTAGTATAATATTCAGACAAGTGTATAGTTTTTGTTCTATGGAAGAAAAAACACTGTCACTATTAGGAAAAGATTTGCCTGGAATAGGTATACAATCTGAGCTCCACGGACACTTTTACATTAACTTTTGCAACTACTTCCTTTTTTAACTCTCTTGTACTTACGTAAACAAAAAAAAAAAAAATCACCTTTCTTGGTGAGCTGAAATACTTTAGGAGGGAATTTTGCAGAAATTTTCACTAGCTTATCAAATTCTAAAGGTAGAACATTTCACTTTAAAAAACAAATAGTCCTCAAATCTCACATTTGATTTGTATCTTACATTTGATTTCGGCTGGACCTGGTGCCTAATGCCAACAGCACTTAGAAAGCCACAGTGGGAGGATTGTTTGAGGAGAGGAATTACAGACTCGCCTGGGCAACATGAAAGACTTCCTCTCTATAATTTTTTTTTTTTTAATTAGCTGAACGTGGTGGTGAGTGCCTATGCTGCTTACTTGGGAGGCTGAGGTGGGAGTATCACTTGAGCCGTAGAGTTCAAAGCTACCCTGGGTAAGCTATGATGTCTCCACTACACTCCAGCCTGGGAGACAAAGACACTATCACCAAAAAAATGTTTTTAGATTTCAAAAGAAATTTGGCAATTATTTGTTCTAAGTTATACTAAGACATAAAAAAGTTGAGAGTAGACTGCTTTGATTTACATTATAAGCTATAGGGTCATTTTCTTATACCTATTATGGAGTATCTATACACAACATGTACAAAAATGTTAAGTGTACCTCCTGATTTATCGCATATTATTTTGGTTATAGGCAACACAATTGGTAATGTTTTGAAGGTAAGAAATAAAAAGGCTTCTTTTACTGCTCTGAGATAATTATTCAAATAAAATGCATTTTCAGATTGAAGAGATATAAATTATCTCTTCAAAGAGTTAAGTTAGCTAGTTGTAGAAAAGAACAGATGACAGTGTGTCTTTAGGACAGGCAGATATAATTTATTATTACTTTATCATATAATTCTTAAGGCCAAGGCAGTTTAAGCACTGAAAACATCCTTGGTCTGCATCATGTAAAAACATTAATATTTCAGTTATGTTATTTTGCCTAAAATTGTGAATCCTGCAACATGCTATATAAAGATTTGAAACATTTTAAATAAAGATTGCTATTTTATTTTATTCACAGATGTCTTTGGAGTCACTATTAAATAAGTAATTGTCTTTTATTCATTATAATTAATGAATTTAATTTTTTAAATATTTTGTATATGTACCCAAAAGTAATTTTATTGATGGGGAGAAATTCTCTGATAAATTAAATCTAAGAATGTAGTCAAAAACAACACAATCAAAATATCCTATGTAGCCCTATTATAAAAGATACCTTTTATCAGTCAAAGTTCAAATTAAACAATTTAAATTATAACCGAAATTGAAAGTAGCAGATGAATTTAATAATTTAATAATGCATCGTTAAATAGTAAATAATCATAGACAGTAAATTTAACCAGATACTTTGTTTTCTTTATATTTTCTACTAAACAAAGTTAATATTGTTTTGTGAGTGGGAGGCAATATATCTGTGTGTGAGTGTGTGTGTGACCATAAAAAGGATGTCAACAAAATATCTACCCATTTTAAGAGAAAAATCTATCCTATCCATGCCTGTTTTGTGGTGATGTAGCACTTATTTGATTAACATGATCTTTTGAGCCAACATTATACTAAACCTTGCTACTCTAATTCAATTCAACTTTGAAAAGTAAGACATAGAAAACATCTCTTAAAATGTGTATACATTTTTTGGCACTCATGGTGTGTACACACACACACACTCATATACACACACATTTATAATGCCTATTTAAAATACTTGCATTTAGTTGCATGGCTAACTAAATGTAACAAACATTTTCTTTATTATACTATACTGTGAGCCTAAAGATATGAATTAAATAATTTACTGCAATTAAAAATATAAAAAATAAACTGAAGTCATACCAAGATTTTCTTAACTTTTTTTGCTTTGTTAATGTACATAAAAGTGTCTTCAGATTCATTTATACTGATTCACTTTGAAATGGGAAATTGTAACTGAATCTTTCCTTACAATTTCTCTATTGGAAAAACAATTTTAATAAAATGATTTATATAAAATTATCAAGTGATGTAAAATTTTATTTAAATGTTTCAAAACAGAAAAAGACTGCCTAATATTGTAAAAGTTAGTCCCATTTATTCATACACATATGCATAGAAAGTTTACTAGAATCAGGCACTGCTGGATGTTACAGGCACAGATATCAACAGAACAAAGATCTGTCACCCTAAGCTACGTAAAAAAGTGTCTCTAAAACCTAAAAAGAATGGTAATTATCTCAACTTGAACAGACTTACTAATAATACCATATGTTAATAATCAAACTTTTTTTTTTACTTGCTCAATGCTAACCTAGGAAAATTATTTTGTCACTTTAAACTTCATGCTCCTCATTTGAAAAGTAAATGTACTAATGTTAACTTCTTCCTGCCTACTATGAGAATTAAACGGGCTAATGCTCCGTGAAATGCCTGGCACAGAATAATGTCCATTGAATTCAGTAGTAATTTTGTTATTTGTTTCCAGCCCCCAAGAGAGAGAAATATAAGCATAAAAATAAGTCAAATATAAGAACCAAATGTATAGACAAAAATGTCACAAAGCCTTTGTTTTCTACTTGATAAAAAATAGTTTCCATTAAAGATAGAGTAGGAAATTAAAGAGAAAGAGAAAGATGAGAAAATTATGTGTCTATTCTTTTTTTCTATGGTTTCACTAACAGGATTATTAGCAGAAGGAAATCATCCATGAATTAATGAGTAGCTGTAATCTTATGCCAGAAGTGGCTATAGAAGTGGAACTACTCAGTCATCATGGACGGCTCCAAAAGAAAGAAAAGAGTTAGGCAATTGGCAAGGTAAACCTATAATCTTTAACTATTTAGAAAGAGTAATCATGCTGAGGTTAGCTGACCTTTGTGAGTTTCACAGATGTCATTTCCAGAAACTGACTACTAATTCTTGTTAAAGCAGCAAAGGAAAAAAAGATTAAGCACTATTTCTGGCCCAGGATTTCAACATCAGATTTGTTTTAAAGGATTACTTATTACTCAGATCATTTGAAAGAAGGAGTTTCATTTGGTATTATATAAAAGACGGCATAACTATATATCCTGCATGTATATTTTTATATAATTGGATGAGTTACATAACTAATAAGTGTATCATTATGTGATAATAGTCTAAGATTTAAATGTTAAATAGTGAAATTTTTTTTTTAAAAAATATAATAATATTGACTTTGTCTTTTTATTTAACTTTATACATTATAGTTTTGGTCATTGTTAACTTTGAAATAAGTATCTAAATGATTTATGGAATTTATATTTTAATATTCATAAAATATTAAATATACCTATTTTTGAAATTCTATACATTTTATGAAGCACAGAATTCCTGCTATCCACATATTTATCTTTTTTGCTTACTTGTAGTCAATATTCGTAATATTGAACTTAACCTAGGTTTTCAAAACTAATTCACCCTTTTCTGCCTTAATGTAATTGAGTTTTACATAAATATTCACTCCTATTAATGACTATTTTCAGGAACTCTGCCACAGAATAAAACTCCTTTAGGAATTTTATAGCATGGTACTCTGGCAGTTTTTCTAAAATCACTGTGAATATGTACGTAAACTATACATGCTAGTTTAGGGAAGGGAAGGGAAGTAGCCAGAGGACCAAGTAGCCAAATGCATCCATAAATAACTGTTCAGAACTTGGTTACTCACCACTTACAACAGAAAAGTAAAACAGAGATTTGGTGTGGATTCCCATCTTCACCCAACAACTGTCTCCACTGTGGTTGCAGAGGACCACTCAGGAGATATAAAATCATTACAAGTACTATCATTTAGGAAGCATATACCAGGCTGAGCGCTATCTATTTGAAAAGCAGTATTTGTTTGACTCCTCTGGTCAGGCGTGTTGGCTCGTGCCTGTAATTCTAACATCCCAGGAGGATCCTCTGAGCCCAGGAATTCAAGACCAGTCTGAGCAAGAGCAAGACCCTGTCTCTATAAAAAATATTGCCCGAGCATGGTACAGTGCACCTGTAGTACCAGTTACTTGGGAGGCTGAGGCAGAAGGATCACTTAAGCCCAGAAGTTTGAGGCTACAGTGAGCTATGATGAGCTGCTGCACTCTAGGCCAGGCGACAGAGTAAACTTTATATGAAGAGACATATAAGATAAAATAAAATAAAACAAGAAAGAAAAGAGAAAAAAAATTATAGAAATGTCCTTGGAAATTTTACCTACTAGTAATTCCACAATTAATAGGAATAAGAGATTATATATTTGACTAAAGCCATGTGCAACAAATTCAGCTCTTAGGAGGTGCAATGATTTGTTTTGTTTTCAAATAGCATTCATTGATTTTCCAATGTGACCTATGGGAACCACAGTAATAATGACGTAGGTAAGGAATATCAGGGAAAATTTTACAGGCAAAGGTGA
The DNA here is from genome assembly GCA_963573935.1 of Arctocebus calabarensis. Lineage (NCBI taxonomy): Eukaryota > Metazoa > Chordata > Mammalia > Primates > Lorisidae > Arctocebus > Arctocebus calabarensis. The sequence goes on along the minus strand of CAUYON010064761.1, from coordinate 32,314 downwards.
TGAAAGTATTTCATTTCGGAATGTGTTGAATTTAGCATTCATAATGTTTTTCATTTCAATTTTGTATTTTATAAATATACACTAGTAATACGCATTCTTAGACACCTTAGTTTATATTCTACTTGAACATGTTTACAATTCTAATATTTTCAGTTCCTAAGATATGGTAATAGATACTTGTTATTAAAAGTCAATAAAGACATAAATGAAAAATTATTAATAATATCCTGCACTTATTTTCTAAGTGAGGTATGGCAAGAATGGAGAAAGAACACTACATGTACTCAATACTAAATTGGAACTAGTTGATGAACACCAATTTGCTCACGTGAAAGTAAAACTCTATGTAATTCAAGTGGAGGGGAAGGTTAAGAAGGAAAGAAAGGTCAATTTCCACTCAAAATGTTCATTGCCTGTACTCTGCACATTTCTTGGTGAAGGACACACCTGTAACTTTGACTTAAAAGTGACTATCAAATTCACAAAAGCTATGCAACCAAACATACGTACACCCATTATGTAAAAGCTATGTAATCAAATTCAGAAAAGCTATGTAACCAAAACATATGTACACCCATTATGTAAAAGTTATGTAACCAAGTATTCTGAAATAAAAAAAAATTTTATTAAACATTAATCAATTAAGTAAAAGTGCTCCATCTCAACTTTTCATCTTACCTTAGTACTACTTAAAACCTCCCAGTATGCATTTTGGCTTGAGCTACCATTCATTCCACAAATCCACAAACATTAATTTCCTTTGCTCATATTCTTTGGTCTTTAATGACTTTCTGCAAACCTGAACTTGAGTAACTGACAAAGTACAGTCAACACAGGCCCACAACAGCCATGCTGAACAGCCATGCTGCTATAAGCATAGAAGTTTCCTCATCTCACTCACCGCACAAAAAGGCTTAAAGAACAAAACAGATATTTTTTTTTCTAAGTGCTGAAATTATTTGAAATGTGGAAATGTCTGAGCAAAATGCCAAATGGAAAGAAAAATGCAAAACTATAGCTCATTAATAAAAATTCTACCTTTTTATTAACTAGTGTTAAATATTATTAAGAATAATTTGATCTAAAAAAACTATTCAAATACCTAAGAAAAAATCTTAACTGCATTAACTGGAAAAGATTAGCTCCGTATTACATTAATATCTAGAGTCGTAATATTTATTGTATCAGGAATTTAATTTTTAATTATGATTAGAAATAAAAATACTATCAAAAAAACATTCATTTCTTAAGTCTTATTTAAATTAAATAGTCCTACATTCAGAAAAGCTAACATCTTAATTCAAATATTTCAAATCTATTTTCTTTTTAATTTTCTCATTTGCTTGGTGAAAGAAGACCCACTAAGGTATAATAAATTATCTAAGGCTACAACCACCAGGTGGTAAATGTTCTTTCTTACATTAAATGTTTCACTTAAATGGATTCCACATTATTCACTGCTGTTCATTACCGTAGAGTATATTTCTTATTACATTTCCTCTTCTTTTACCATTAATTATAAAAGGCTGGACGGCCTTTGTAAATTTTTCATAGACTCATCATCCTGTGGGTCATTACTATTAAGTATGCAAATGGAAGTAGGAATTTTTTTGGTGTTGTTCATGGTAGGGAAGATGGAGCTTTTAATATTGTAGTGTTTTGTTCCATTTGAATTCCTTAGGTTATACAGTATCTTCATTCATGAACATTTATTAAGAAATATGTACTGTTGATGTTGAATGTATTTCTCAGTATAGTTGTTAAGGGGATAAACAAAGAGATGAGACAGTGGGATGAAAGATGATTAAAATAGATCAAACCGGGTGAAAATAAGGATACAAATCTATTGTTGTCAAAGGTAAGTCATTGGTATCATCAAGAATCAAGTAAAATCTCCTAAATGACTCGATCATTCAGTTCAAGGGCTGCTCTGGAACCCTGGCATGCCTGTCTCTGTCTTACCATCCTTAGAGTGGTCCTGAATACTCCTGACTGACCACACTAGAAACGATATGAAAACGTGTGTGCTGTCACTTTGTTCCTGGTAAAAGTAAAAGTTTACTGGGAACTTTTTCTTGTATGTATAGTACTTACCCCTTGTATAGAATGTATTGGAGACTACCTCTTCTGCATGGAATTTGCTTTTTTTCCCCTCCCAAATGTCAGAGTCCAGTTTCTTCCCCATAATTCTTCCCTGTGGGAAGGTGAAGGGAAAGGTCCTAAATCTCCATCATGTGGATGGAGGGCTCGGGCTGACTCCCATCCAACAGGAATGGGAGAGAGGGAGGGAGCTCAGGTCATGGGGCAGCAGGCTCTTTGGAGCCAGGAGAGAGTTGCTGTGGGGTGGAGGAAGTCTTCCCAGGAGGTAAGGAAGGAGGTGGAAAAACAAACTAAGGACTTCCTTAGAAACCTGTGGAGTTCAGAAGAGCGTTAAGTGAGATTTTCACTCCTACCAAGAGGCCAATGACTGCCCTCAAGCTCCAGGACGTCTGCAAGTGGGGAGCACCCCAGTGGTATGACCCTCTCCCCTCCTTTTCTTATGTTTCTTGACATCCCTGCTTTTTCTGGGCCTTTGCACCTCTACTCCTTTCAGCCAAAGCTCTTCCCATGACACTATTTTATTTCTTCTCACCTTGAACCTGGACACTGAGCCTCTGGATAAAACCCCGTAATAACTGTGGGATGGGCCCAATGAGAAAGGTGACTTGCCCCCTCAGACAACTGCAACTCTATTTGTGGCACCTCAAATGAAAACAGTGGCTGGCAGATGTGGTTAGCATCCTTCCATGGGACCCTGGCTTCCTAGGACCCTGCCTTTCTGTAACGCTGTCTCCTAGAGACTGGGCTGGACCTGGTGAAGCTTTCCAATGAACAAAATATGACAAAACTGGATGTCGCTGCCTTGATTAGGTGACAAAACTGCCACCTCCACCTTGCTGGCATTCTCCCTTGCCCGCTCTGATGAAGTAAGGGGCCTGCTGCAAGAAGCGTTATGAGGGGCCGGTGGGAGAAGGAACCAAGAGAAGCCCTTGGCCAGTGGCCTAAGAGCTCAGGAGGAACTGAATCCTGCAGGCAAACAAGTATGTTCCGGAGCAGACCCTCGACTGGCCGAGCTGCAGAGGAGTGTAGCCTGCAGCCTGTAACACAGGGCCCAAGTAAGCCAGGCCTGACTCCTAGCACCATGAACTGTGGGGAAAAAGCTGATAACTTTGGGTAATTTGCTATCCGGAAACAGATAACTAATAAAGTAGGAACACGGTATAGAAGTTTTACCATTTCTCGGTGGCTAGGTTGTGAGGATTTCCAAGCAGATTTTGGACTATTCATGTTTTAAAAGAAAATCTAAATGGAAAAATTAACTAATTAGGAAAAAAGAGAATCAAGTAAAATCATTATCCCTTTCTTCTGGAAATTTCCATTCTAGGAGACTTCTATACTAAGCAATGAAACCCTTTTGCGGGGGGGGGGGGGAATAGGGATTCTGCTGAATCAACCAATAGGAAAGCTATTGTGATTACTTTATAATAATTAAAAGGAAGAGGATGGAAGGCCCTCACCTATGGTGCATACTGCAAGAGTATATGCCAAATCTGTTAAGAGTAGAGTATAAATGTCTTAACACAACAATTAAGTTAGCGAGGTGAAGGCTATGTTAACCAGTTAGATGTAAGCATTCCAAATTGTATATAAAATCAGCACATTGTACCCCATGAAGGCATTAATGTACCCAGTTATGACTTAATAAACAAATTAGAAGGAAAAAAATTTTAAAAGTAAAAATCCTCCCAACAATAAAGGAGCCTTGAACCCAGTTAAATCACAGCTGAGTTGAAACAGAAACAGGGTTTAAAGAGTTTCTAGACCTGAGGAACCACTCATTTCCCTAAAGTACTTATTAGGTTGCTATGTTCATCATATTCTTATAATCCTCATCCATTTATGGAAGAAAAGAAGTAACCGAACAATACTTTCTTGCCAACCATATGCTTTGAAAAATACTGCTAATTTACCTTACCCTAATTTGAAAAGATTTTGACACTAATTTATTAATTCGTGAAACTGGCAAAATCATGGTAGTGGTTCCTGATTAGAGTCTTTCACATGCTTGTTAAGATCGGCCATCACTAGATTTTAATTTGTAAGGACACATATAAACCACAGTGTCCCTACTCTTATCTATATATGCGTTCAGACAATGTAACTAAAGTACATGAAAAACTCCTAAGAAAAATATAAAAAGAAATGATAAAATTATGAAGGTCCTAGAACTGATTTCAGAGGAGCTGTATCATCTAATGATGGTTTATAGAAGAATATGAGCCTGCAAAAGCATACTCCATAAAGAGAGAGAGGGAGAACATATGGGGGGGGTGTCTGAGGGTCTACAGGTGTGCACAAGTCCATTGGCATGCCCATGACCTCCATGCACGTGTCATGTTTCTTCATGTGAACACTTCCGATTTTAATATTGGGAGTGGCTTACAATGGCTTTCTGAGACCTACTGCAAAATCAGAGATTTCTTCTAAATATATCTTTGCTCCCAGTAATACACTAGTAGAGAAAGATAAACAGTTTTAAGGAACATATTTTTATTTACTCCTACTTTTAAGGCTTAACTTTCAAAATCAATCAAATGGTCATATAGCTATTCTGCTTTCATCTTTATTTGTGCTTTCTCATTTAGTTTACTTTAAAAATAAAAAAAGATATTCTCAACAGTTAACGCTTCAACATGATGACCAGTTCTTAACAGCTTCTAATAGTTGCAAAGCAGAGAGAATGAACATTGGGCATACAAAAATTGACTGTAAAATGCATTACTATAGCACAATATTGTAACATGACTCAATAGCATTTAGAGTAGGACAAAGAAGAGCAGATGAGGCCAGTGAAGGAAGCATGAACAAATTGTAAATCACTTTATACAATATCGAGAAATCTGCGGTATCTTTAAGACTCTAAAGGCGCAGAAGAATTCTAAGCAAGAAAATGAAATCATTTGGGTAGTGCTTGAGTTCATTTATAAAAATTTATTGATACCCTGAGTGATTACCACTGCCCTAAGCAGCAACGGTATTTACATTCGCCTATTAGTCTCAGCCTGAAAATCGCTTCTCAGGCTCTGCCTATACACATCATCCTAGTGAAGTTACAGCTCTGACCACAGGAAATAATGAGTGTAGAAAAGCTACTAAATTCAGTCCTACAGTATTTTCTAAGTTGTGAGTCCTTGCTTCTCTACAATTTAATTTTGATTTTGCTTAAATTTATTTTGTTTATCTCATTCAGTTCCTAAAAGTAAAGTGGATAACCAAGAAATGATATAAAATCATGCACTACAAACCATTCCTTCTCATTATAGGCTTAAAGATATGTTCATATTTAGAGTTGATAAAAATAAAATATGTATACATACTAGTTCTCTTCAGAAAAGGTTTGATTTGTCAATGCATTTCTTTTTTATTATCAAAAAGGTGGTAAGTAAACACGCAACATAAATGTCCTTTCACATGTTAAATATGAATTTGGGACCAAATAAATAGAAACTAATGTAAGCTGATTTACATTCATTTAACATGTTCCCACAAGAATATTTTGCTAGTTCCTGCCACATAACAAGACTAAACAGTCTCTAGCCAATATTTTCTAGAAATTAAATTACCCAGAAAATAAGCTTTCCTTTGGCTCTATCAGAAATGGCTCCAATTTAGCCATTAAAAATAAAAGAGAAAGTAGAGTTTAACATATTATTTTACATCCTAAACAATGAGAACTACTCTCATACCAAAAGTGACTCTGATTTTTTACGTAATCATGTATGTGAATCCAATTTTAAAGTATATTAAAATGCCATGTTCATCAATGAAGAAACTCCATCAAGAAGATAGTACTTTCACTTTCATAATACTTAAGCTCTAACTAAAACCAAGTGAAAAATTTCCCCTTGTAAGAAGTAGGTTAAGGAACTTATATTCATTTCATACAGCATAACAGTCACAATTCTGTAATATGCAAACACAATCATAGGTGAGTAACGACACTCTTGAGAAAGAGCTGATCATTTCATTTAAGCACTGGACTAACCTTTCTGTCAGTGGCATATTTAATTCCCCATGAGCTAATGTCTAATATGTCAGTATCTATGTAAAATGATCTCCAAAGTAAATAACTCTTTTTCACTGGAAAATACAACTGTTTTTCTAATCAATGATATTGCTCAAAGACCAGTTCCAGAAGGTCAAAGACCCATTCTAAACTAAAGAAATTTACAGAAAAACATGACTTGTGTTACCATTTGCCTAATAAACATTGTTCCTATGCCTTTAATTTTTAAAAAATTTGAAAGAGATTTACTATATCAGATTATTTAAACTCAAAGAGATTGAACTCAGGATTAATACTGCAACTAAGAAACTACTATCTAAGAAAAAACTTTTTCTGCATATTTTTGAATGCTAAAAAGTTAAATAAGCCAAAAGAGTTTTTGAAATCCAATTATGTATAATAAATATTCTGAATCCTTTACTTTTTCTCACCATGAGACCAATTCATCTTAAAATTTCACTTACAGACATTATCCTAATTCCATTTAAATTCATTCTTAGCAAAAATGTCATAGAATGTCATAGTTTTGATGACATTGCAGAAAATGTCTGGGGCAAGCTAGGGAACCATCAAGCTCCCTGGGTAAGAGCAGCTAATTAGTTACATGTCTTTCCTATAGAAACAGCATCTTCTGGACTAGTTTCACCTCATTCATCTCCAGTACTAAAACTATAACAGAAGTCAAATGATACAAGTCTTCTTTGAAAAATTTTTTTTAAATTAGACATATCTTCATTAAAGCAAAACATTAGTTAGAAAGAAAGCCAGTATCTTCTGATACTTCTCAAAGAAGACTTACATCATTTGACATCTACCAAGCTCAGAGGGGATTGATGAAAAATTCTGTTATAGTCTTGGTTCTATATGAAGGAGGGTGGGGGTGGGGGGTCTAGGGGTGTGATACACCTTTTGGGAGCAGGACACAACTGTGGGAGGGTCCTTATCAGACAAAGGCAATCAATATAACCTGGTTCTTTGTACCCTGGATGAATTCCCAACAATAAAAAAAAAAGCCAGTAATTGAACTTAAAATTTAAAAATCACAGTGTCCTATTTTTCCTTTCTCTTGTTTTCCCATTTTCAGTGAAGTGTTTTGCCCCAAATGTACTAATCATACTCAGTTTAATTCCCAGAACATATTTTATATAAATAAAAGAAACAAATAGGGTTAAAGCATTCTATACTATACATACTCTTATTTGACAATGTGAATGTTACTTTCTTTGCTTTATTATTAATATTGCTTAATATTCTGATGCAGTAATTGTCTGATTTCTTTTCTGAATGTATTTATCTTCGTTCATCCTTTTCAAGGTTTTAGTTTCTAGTCCTTATCTTAAAAACTGTTATTGTTATTAAATTTTAAAACTTTTTAATTCTGTGAAAGCAAAAAGTGGAAACCTAATAAACACCTGTATATGTAAAAAGAAAAATTAAAAATAATAAAAAAGAAACAAATAAATTTCTGATAAAGGCAAAAGATTAAAGACAACAGAGAAACCTAATGTACTAAAGAGCAAGTATGCTATAGCAGTTATTTCCAAGACCCTTTACTGAGCCATCAAAAAGATTTAAGGATTTATCATATGAACCAACCTAAGGGAGACTAAAAATAAAGGGAAGAACATGTAAGCCAGAGAAAACAATTAGCTCAAAACCAACACATCAAGAATCATCATAACATCATCAAGGCACAAAAAGAAAGCTGTGCTGAGAAAGATGACTGATGGTGAGAACGTACAATATAGGCTCTGCACCTGTCGCTCAGTGGGTAGGGCGCCAGCCACACGCACCAGTGATGGCTGGTTCAAACCTGGCCCAGGCCTGCTAAACAAGAATGATGACAGCAAAAAAATAGCCACATGTGGTGGCCAGCACCTGCAGTCCCAGCTACTTGGGAGGCTGAGGCAAGAGAATCCCTTAAGCCCAAGTATTTGAGATTGCTGTGTGCTGTGATACCATGGCACTCTACCAGGGGCAACATAATGAGACTCTGTCTCAAAAAAAATAAAATAAAAAGTACAATATTAATTGATCTGAGAGTTAAGAATTACAAGAAAGTGAGATATTAAGAGCTGATTATCCAAGAGACAAGGGTGCTTGACAGGAGTAATGACAATGCTGATAAAGAAGTGGATGGTCAGATTTTGGAGGTGGCGCCAATAAGGTAGATCAGACATTCAGTGTAAAGAAAAGAAGGAGTGTGAATGCTCCCAGTTTTTTGACTTCTTTAAGGGACTGGTGAATGTGAGATAATTAACAGAGAAGAAAGAGAAAATATTGTCTGGAAAGAGACAAGAATCTAGAAAGTTATTTTAAAGTCCAACATTATTAGCTTATAGATGGTCTTGGAAGCCATACGCATCTATGAGCTCACCTAGGTAGGTGGAGAAGACAGGTCACTGCCAGCAAGAAGAGCCTTGATAACCACTCTCTAACTCTCATCAAAGGTCTGGAGAGAATAACGCTGGGAAAAGTTAAGTAAAAGTACAAATAATTCTTCCACTTCTCTACATTTTCTAATTTATCTCCTACGACAAAGTTGAACCAGGCAAAACACCATAATTTTGTACTAAAACATGTCCCCCTGAAAGAAGAATGGCTTTGAAACTACTGCTCAGGCCTTATTACTTGGAAAGGAAGTCAAAGATGGTCAGACAAGTGCAAACTCATTCCTGATGTATCACTACCTAAGAAATAGCTTAACTCTTTCCTCTGACCTCCTCCACAGATACTAACATATACCTCTGTGTCATAGGGGTATTACAAGAATTAGACGAGACAATGCAAATATTAATAAAACTCTAAACCAATCAGAAGGAAGGCAATGCTATTTGTGCATTATAAAAATTTTATAAGAAATAATATATATTGTGCTTCTACATTGTATTACATGTAATATACACTATTATCATTTCGTCTACAGAATAAAATTCCTGAGTTCTGCAGAGGGGACAGGGAGGACATTAATTCCAATAAGAAGCATGTGAGGTTTTTTTTTCTTTCTAATAAAGAATGCTAAATAAAATTACATCTTACATCTCTCTCTCCACCTCAGCTGCCTAAAAGCCTTATGTAAGATTTATGCTTAATCTCTACTAGGCTATTTCCTTTTTTTCTGTTTGTTATATTAACCCAATTTAATGACTATTTTTAAAACTTCTTCAAATCTTTTGTTGAAGTCTATATATTTTTTTTCTGTATTTGGTGTGTGAATAAATTAAGGCTCAGGGAGGCTTACCATTTAACGAAAATCACACAGCACGAAAGAGACACAACCAAGACATCTTCAAATCCAATGCCTTTTTTTTAACCTATTATCATTTTAGATGGCTATAAATAAACATGTTCCTGTGTGAAATAAAACTTAAGAACAACCGTTTTGCTAAACTAGGAATATTTCCCCTCAATTATAGCAATGAAAGACTGTATTATGTTTGAATAGAACTTTATAATTTACAAAGTTCTTTTACATAAATGATGTTGATATTTGCCATTATTCAGCTGTGGGTCCCATTTGAATTTATAATTATAAAATAGAAAAGATTTAGACAAAAGCAAACAAACAAAAAAAATCCTGGGGAGAAAAGTTAAAGCATTTGACTTGGAAGAATAGAAGACTGAGACTGAGGGCTCTCAAATATCCACATAAAAGACAATTATAAAGCAGGGGGTTGAAAGTGGTTTTCCACCTTCACAGTAGGCACATTAGAGAAAACAAGCTCATGTGAAATTCAAATGAGATATTTAGAACATACTAAAATCAATTTGCTAGCAAACCAGGAACCTAAAAATAAATGCTCAAATATACATATATATATATACATAATATATATACATGCACACACACATACACATAATAAAAATTTGCAATAAATAAATCCAATGAGCTAACAAACAAGAACCATAAAAAGACTATTAAGAAGTAAAATGAACCTGGATTATTATGAAAAATCAGAAATATTCCATATAATATTTGTATAGCAAATTATTAGTGACAGCCAATATAATCTTGGTATATTGAGTTTAAGCAATGCATGAGAAAAAGGAGACAGTGCTAACATGAATCTCTCAACACACTCTGAACCAAAATGCTCTAAAATAACTGGCAAAGATTATAGGCCAGAAAGAGGGACATCTATAATATGGTAAAATATTTAGGGAATTTTCTAATAGGAACAGTAATGAATCACGATCTTGAGTATAAGAAGTCCAAACTCAGTTGAAAAGTCAAAGTGTCTAAGCAATTTCAGGAGTTAGCTAACAAATGAGTTAATCAGAAGGGAAAGACATGATGGAAAAATGAGGAGCATTTTTAAAAGATAAAAAAATAGATTTTATGGTGTTTTTATAAAAGATGTATGAATTCAACATGGATTTGGTTGCTTGATAGGAGGAAAATGTGTTTGTAATAATAAAAATGTACTATAAAAGCTCTGACGTTGACTGTAGTTTAAAATAGACAACCATCTGGGTTGGATGATATAGAAAGATCTATGTTTGGAGAAGTGGAAAATTTAAAAAAAATTCTTAAATCCATTTTAGTAATAGGATTCTTTATAAAAATCTGCTACGATTAAATTTTTATCAAGTTTTCATTGCAAGTTCACTCATTGTTCCTTTGTATATTTTAAAGACCACATTTTGGGGTGCACATGGGTGAATGAAGATCATGCCTTGTAATCTGTGCCATTTATTCTGATGTAATGTCTCTCACTACCCTACTACGGTTTTTGCTTTGTTTTTGAGGAGAGATTCCCCGTTGTCACGGCCTACTCGTTCTCTTCTCCTTTGACTTCAGTGATCATCTCCATGCTAGGGATTTCCAAGTTTTCCATTCTAACCCCAAGCCCTCTCCTGACTCTAGACTCCGAGAGCTAAATGGTGTCCTGACATTTCCCCTTGGATTTCTAAAAGGTATTTCAAACATACTGAAAATGTTATTTCTCTTCCTTTTTATGTTCCTTTCTAGATTTTTCCCATCCTTGTATATGACGTCATCATTCACATAGTTTTTTCAGAATACAAAACTTAAAATTATTCTTGAGGGTTTTCCCCCACACACACTTATTATATCCGATCTAGAACCAAATGGTCTCACTTCTATCTTCAAATACTGCAAATCTAATCACTGCCTACTTTCTGATCCATTCTAGGTCAAACTTCTATTAACTTGTTCCTGGAGTCCCACGATAGCCCTCAAGCCCTCAAGCCTCAAGCCTATTTCTGCTTCTGTCCTTGTCTCCCCACAATCTATTCCCAAGATAATAGCCAAAGTTATTTTTATTAAAATATCTGCCAGAGAATGTTCTTCAAGTAAGTAAGTAAAAGACTGGGTCCCACAGCTTTGCATTTACTGCCTCTCTGCCTGGTACACGATTTTTCCAAAAATAGGCATGCTTCAAATATTTCAATATTCAAATTCTAATTCTTTAACGATCCATTCCCTGAGACCCTAGCTTAAAAAAATAATCCCATCTGCCTCTATGTTCACCTCAGACTTTCTTCATCTTTCTTATTAACCAATATTATATAATGTATTTATTTGTTTACTGCCCTTACACCTAAGTCAAACAGAGACAGGTTTTGATCATTTTAATTATTGCTCTAGCTCTGGCACCTAGAAGAAACACAAAGTTATGTTGAATGAATTAAGAAATATGAGTATTTTTAGTCTCCTTTTTTATTTGCATTTTCTTGCTATCCCTTTACCACTTTAAGAATACTTCTTATAAACAGCATTGATATGTTTACCATGTCAGGCGTTTTCTTTTTGATAGAAAATCAGTCCCTGGATATCTGAGAAGTCAGAGAGCTTATGTATTTGATTCTGTTACTTAAATATTATTTGTGTTCATTATTGTTTTAATTTTACTTTGTTATTACTCATTTTACCCTTGTTTTTATGGGTTTGATGAAGAGATATCACTTCTTTTCTATATCACTCATTAAAAATCCTCCCAAATAAATCTTTGGATTGCTTTAATATTTTTCCCAAGTTCCCTTTCCTCATCTCTTAAAAGTTAGCTCAGATAATTTAGTTTTTTGTTCAAGACAGTTGTTAGAATTGTCTAATAGGCATGTATTCCCACATAGCATTTCTATTATCCCACAATAGTTTAACTTACACAGACTTAAGCGAGGCCTCTATAATGTCCCTTGTTCTTTGTAAGAATACCTTTACATCCTTCAGTCACATCCTTTAATTTCTGCAAGATTTAAAAAAGGCACATAAAACTCTGCATGTTTCTGGTAATTCCACCACTGCCAGCTACAACCACATTACTACTTCTTTGCTATAAACTGCCTATGAGCCTCTGAGACTAAAGACCCACCTGTACATAAAAGGCAGGGATGATTGATACCAATATGCCTTCATTCTCTTTATCTTAGTCACCACTAATACCTGAAATTACACATTAAAAGCCAGATCTTCATCTCTGCTCTTCGGCTCTCCACACCCTCTAATTTGATGAACTCTTCTGTATCTGCTCCGTTTCCAAACCATGATATCCCAAACCACCTCTGCCAGGCAAACTTGCTTGCCCTCAGGTCACTATCGGCTGTTTCAAGCTCAGCTCGGTGTTGTAAACTACATGTGCGAAGTAAAATTCCCCAACTCCCTTGTCGTCAGAGGAGAATTCGACTTCAGATGAGAATTTCTTAGCATAGAGGCACTACAGGCACATTGGAATACAGGAAGTGTATTAGTCCGGGTTCTCCAGAGAAACAGAACCAATGTTCTACATATTATAAGGAATTGGCTGACATGATTAAGGAGGCTGGTGGTGAAGGAGATTTCAGGGGAGCCATTGTTGCGAATGAAGTCTGAAGTCAGCCTCTTGGAGAGCCTAGGGAAGGTAGATCTTTTCATTTTATTCAGGTCTTCAACTGATGAGATCCACCCAGATTACAGAAAGCAATTTGTTTTACTTTACCAATCAAAATGTTAATCACATCAAAATCCATTCTAGTAAAAACACTCAGAATGTTTGACCCACTAACTGAGTACCCTGAGCCTCTGTCAAGTTGACACAAATTTAATTACCACAGGGAGAAACTGTTTTCTGCCAGGTCTTTCATCTTCTTTCAGCCCTTTAGGTCTCAGCTGATGTGTGTGGCCTCCTGGCTTCTGCTCAATATGTCACTAGAAGGCACTCAAGAGGCTACAGCAAACTGAAGCACTACATCTCAGGAATGGATGCTCCACACTCTCAGCACTGTGGCACTTGAACACTTTGATCAGGTGGTTGCAACAACATCAATGGATGTCTTTTGACCACCAAGATCCTCCAAAATCAGTGATCATGTAGCTCCTGAATTTTTGCAAGGCAGCAGCCATGATTCTTTCAACTTTACCATTTTCACTTTCTTTCTTTTTTTTTTAACTCTTTTTTTTATTTCAATATTAGGGTACAAATTTTTAGGTTACATTGTTCTCACTTCCAACGTAAACTTCAAGATGTAAAAGAGCCCTTTGCCCGGGAGGTGGGTACAGAACACCCTCAAATTGTGCACATTTAATAAGATCCTGACAAATGTCCTCCCTCCTCCAGGCAATCACCCTCTCCACTCCCCTTTCCTTCCTCACCTCTCCCCTTGCTAGACTGTATTTCTGTTTTATTATTCATATGTGCATGTAATTGCTTATACGTTCATTTCATAATAGTATTAAGTACATTGGATACTTTTTTTCCCATTCTTAAGATACTTTAGTAAGAAAAATGTGTTCAACTCCATTAGGTAAACACAAAGATGTAAAGTCTCCATACATTTTTATGGCTGCATAGTATTCTGTGGTATACATATACCACAATTTCTTAAGCCATTCATAGGCTAATGGGTATTTGGGTTGCTTCCACAACTTGGCAATTAATTGAGCTGCTATAAACATTCTGGTACAAAAGTCTTTGTGGTAAAATGATTTTGGGGAAATCATCTGGGAAAATACCTAGTAATCATATTGCAGGATCAAATGGAAGGTCAACTTTTAGTTCTTTGAGAATTTTCCATACTTCTTTCCATAACGGTTGTATTAGTTTGCAATCCCACCAGCAGTGTCAAAGGTGTTCCCTTGTCTCCATGTCCATGCAAAGTTTGGAACTTTCTCTTTTTGTATCCATGCAAAGTTTGGAACTTTTTGAAGTGGACCAATCTTACTAGAGTTAGGTTGGTTTTGATTTGTATTTCTCTGATGATTAATTATGATGAGCATTTTTTTCATGTGTTTGTTGGCCATTCTTCTGTCATCTTCAGAAACGTTTCTGTTCAAGTCTCTTGCCCTCTTAGAACTGGGGTTGTCTGTTCTTTTCTTGTTGATTAATGTGACTTCTCAATACATTGTAGTTGTCAGCCTTTGTCAGATTTGTAACATGCAAAAATCTCCCATTCTAAAGGCTGTCTCTTTGCTGTTTGTGGTACCCTTAGCTGTGCAGAGCTTTTTAGTTTGACCAAATCTCAAGTTATTTATTTTTGGTATTGCTGCAATTGCTAGGGAGGTCTTCATCATAATATCTTTACCTAGATATTATGAAGCATTCTGAAGCATTTTCTTCACACTGTTGTCTAGGACTCTTATTGTTTCTTGTTTTAAATTTAAGAAGTGATATAATCTCACATTCCCATTTTTGTTCCTCAAGAACTGCCAATAGTTTTGCAAACAATTCTCTCTTTTGATAAACATACAGAGAATTTTGTTTTCCTGGCTGGATACTGACAGACATAGTCTGACCTCTCAGACCATTCATTTTAATGTTATCACATTAAATGATCTTTTCTTGCCCTAGAAGAAAAGATTACCCAAACTCCAGAGTCATGTCTGAGATCATACCAATGCCAATGATGACATCACTCAAGTTATCTCCTCAAAGGTTATTCCTTAAAGCCTTCTTTCACCAAACTATTTAAAATTATACTTTCCTTTCTTTCCCTACACCTTTATAGCTCATATCAGTACTCAACAGAATAGAGACACATACTTGTTTATTTAAGATTTGTCTCCCATCTCTGCCCACACCCAAATATAATATACACTATCTGAAAGCAGTGACTTTATCCACTTGCCCAGGATTCAGGAATATATTAGTTTCCCAATAGTATTGATTAAATAAATACACTGCATAATTCACAGATCACCTAATAGTCTCTCTTCATCTGTCCACATTTTGTTATTCTTTCCTGAATATTTTCTCATATGGGGCATGCATTCTTAATCTTTAAATTTCCTGAAATAGCATTCTTACACACCTAGAGCGGTAAGTATAGAACTCCTGGATTTCAGGACTTTTTTCTCAAATGCCTCACTATATATTTCCACCATCATGGAATTTCAAGTTTACCAAATAAAATGGATGTTGCAAATATATTGATTTTTCCCTTAAAAATCTGTGTTGTAAAAAAATTAACACACACTTAACATTTAAAATGACATAAATTCATTTTCTCACAGTATTGAAGGTCAGAAGTCCGACTGGGTCTTGTCCAACCTTGCAGCTGGTTTCTCTGCTACAAGTTTCCCAAGGCAGAAATCAAGGGGTTGATTGACACTTGACCTCTGAGGAAAAATGTGTTTTCAAGATCACACAGGTTATGGGCAGTTCAGTTCCTTGCGGATCGTTGGACAAAGGTCTTGTTCAGCTGTTAAATCATCTCATAGGCTCCTTGATTTGTGGTCTTCAAAGCAGGAAACAGCCAGTCAGGTCCTTTTCATACTTAAGGCCCCTGTGACTTTTCCTTCTGCCTCGCCTCTCCTCACAGTAAACCTATCTGACTCCAGGCCGACTTTTCTTCTGGTAAAGGTTCATGCAGATTTAGACTTAAACCTGGATAATCCAAGAATTTTCCTTAATTTAATGTCTGTGACCTCAATTATACCTTCAAAGTCCCTTTGCCAACTAAGTTTATAGAAATTAGGATCTGTAGAAGTCCATCTGCCTATCTATTATTAGTAAGTGATACATAAATAAGTAAGTAATCTATATTTTATTATGGGAAGCTTGAACAACTTTCCCTTTGTCTTGGACATCACGTGCTTTTAGCAGAAATTTCCTGAGATGCATTGTGTTTCTTTCTCATATTTTAATCCCCAGTCTACAGCCTTCTTCAAAACATCATTCCTACCATTTCCTTAATTACTGTATTTCCTCTATCTTTTGCCTTTTCTCTTCCCAACATTTATAATATTGATTAGGTGTATCAATGTATCAATCCAAATATAGCTCCCAAATCCCTTGCTCTATTTCCTTGAGCAAGTCTATTTCATTAGAGATCTATCTAGATGATTGTTTTCCATTCTTTGATTGCTCACCCTCTTACATGAAGTATTTTCTTTGATGTGCTCATTGAGCAAGTGATAGATATCCTAAGGAAAGTGGGGAGGTCTTTACTCCTGAGGATCAGCAGTACCCTGGTATGTGAGGCTGGCTGAGTTGGAGACCTCTCTGACCCTGCTCTACTCAAACTTCCCACTCTCTTTAGGGAGAGAGGCCTCAGCCGAGATCTTTAGTTGTTCCTTACTCTTTGGAAGCCAAGTAGAATGGTCAAGTTCATTACCTCAAATGACCATCTTCCATCCATCTCCACGTTTAAGCAACTACCTAGATCATCTTCTCTCAATTGCCTTTATTCAAGTCTCAGGCACTCCTATTTCCTCAATCACAAAAAATGTCCTTAGGGCCTTTCTTCAATATAATTCTATTCATTCCACATGTGCTACTGTTGACACATATTTTACTTCTCCATATGTCTTCTTCCTCTGGTCATCAAAACATCTTTCTTGACCAGCTCCAAATGTTCTTCCATTTTCAGAAAAATGTCTTTACCAATTCCTAAGTTTTAAGAGTTTTTATTTTATCCCCCCTTGGTTCCTCGGGTAACTCACTAATAGAAGAAGAAATTATTGGGGAAAATTAAATTTTACCTTTTCTGTGTTCTATTATTACTTTATTCATATTGAAAGTATAATACTCTGCTGAAGTGTTTTCCCAAAACACTGTAAGAGTCTTAAGGTCATACACTGAAACTTTCATTTCTGTAAGCATAATTATTATCAGACATGTAAAACAAGTGTTTAACAGACATGTACTGAATTACACAGATATACTATGTACCAGAAACATCTTACAGAAAAATTATCTAAAAGCCCTCACACTGGTAGACCTGATGTAGTTAAACAGAAGAATATGTATTAGTGAGTACAGGTCTTTATACACAAATTGTTATGTATTCATTGTCTTAATTACATGTTTGCTGAAACTAATTCTTTTAATTTTCCATTTGAGGCAATTTATTTCTCCATTGATACCCCAATCAAAAACGAACCATGTTCTCAACAAAATGCTTTTTTTACTCCTATCTCTTATTCAATGTTTATCATCATAAATCTATTATGTACTTTCTCCAAACTGCCTGGTATTAAAACTGACTTTGAAAAGGATGTGGAGTAGCCAGTTTAGGAAACAATGCTGGAGTGCCATTTTCATTCAAGCATAATGTCCCCCACCCTCAACAAAACAATATTCTCAGCATATCTTTTTCCCTACTATTTATTTACTATATTTCTTTAATTACTGTATTAAAATCAAATAATAATTTATTGGTTCATACAATGAATCATATTTTCTACTACTTACTTACTATTTATATATTAATTCAATGATTTTCAAAGCAATCCTATGTAGTATTGTTATCCAAACGGTGTGGACCTTAAACTGAACTTAGAATAGCTAAATAGTATAAAGTTATAGCACTGAATTAATTAAACGAAAAAGACATTATATGAAACCCAAGACTATATATTTCCATAGTTTATGATTTTTATCAATTGCAAACCCACCTTAAAGCTTAATGAGGAAAGCAACTCTCTGTAGTCACTTTGGTATAACAGCTATCATTAGGATGGAAATTGAGAAAGTTCATCATAAGCAACATAAGGTAACTGTATTAAAAACAACTATGATTAAATGCACATGGTAAATGCAAAAGGTTGAACACAGAATAAACCAGAATTGAGACTTTATTATTGATTGTTAAGCTATTTTTAGTCAAAGTTTCTTACCCATCCTCATAAGAATAAGCCAGCAGTTAATATAACTCAGTGCACACCCTGCCCTGACCTAGAGGGGTCTGCACTCAGTTGCTGCGTGAGAAAGTACAGGGGAGAAGGCACCTAGGTGAGTTACGGCCTTAAACTGCACCATTCACAAAGACGATATGCCTGAACTTTCTGCAGAAAAAAGAGCCAGAATTATTAAATAGAGATGAAGCCCTGGGCACTTTAAAGGTTTATGGAGTTTTTCAAAGCACAGTTTCTAGTGCAAGTTATGCATGGAGTTAAAAAGTGTGAGAATCCCTACCTTATCCCTCATCTCAGCCTCAATCTACACTGGGTCAAATAAGCCACTGCAATGTCATATATATTTTTTGTCATTATTATATACAAAATAAATGTATAGGTGTAATACTCTCAGTCTTGAGTGGGTGACTGCTTCATGAGAAGGCAAGATTAAAAAGCAGAAAATAATCTAAACACTGAAAACTTTACTGGGTAAACTCTACTTCAAATATTAAAAGAAACTTAAATGAAGTGGATACACTTTTTAAAATTTTCAGTGTTAAGGTTTTTTTTTTTTTAGAAAAATGCATTTTATTATTCAATGTTTATTAAAAACATTTCAAGATAATCTCATGAAGAATGCTGGATTTAAGAGTGGCTGCAAGGTTTGCTTCTTTACAAAACATTCTTAAGTGTTATCTTTGACACAAGTCCATACAAAATAATTTCAGTGTTACATAATTCTGCAACAAAATCCAAACATTTAATTAGGATTTAAAATGCAAACTCTCATGTTATCCCCTTGAAATAGCTGAAAACTCATAACAGATTTGCTTACTGAAATAGGTTCTATAATTAATAACAAAGGCATATAAATTATAAATCATTTAACTTTTTTTAATTCGCTTCTTTTAAATTGTTAACTATACATTTAGTAATATAAGCTTTCAATCTTTGGCATGGGTTAAAAGAAAAACATTAATTCTAATGAAAGGAAATATTTAGACTATAAACTTTTCCACCACCTGCTAAATGTTAATTTATAAAACAAAAATGTTTTCAGAGGAAAAAAAAGTCACATGGCAGGAATAAATAACCTTAAATATCCATGTACTCCCCATGAATCCCATTGCTGGAAAAACTTAATTAGCAATGGCATTCTGTGCTGAAAGCATCTAACACTTTGATTTCATGCCTATAATTCAGACATTAGCATTCAAATCAGCCCACAGCTTGCACTTTGAAATTTATTGAGTGAATACCAATCAAATTATCCCAAATAATCATTTTCATTTCCTGTAGAGTATCTGCTTAACATCTAATATTCCCAATGAACATAAAATAATTGGAGATGTTGGGACTTGACATTTTTTTGGAGGGATATTTTTGTTTTTGAGGCAATTCTATGAATGTGTTTCAGGATTGTTGTTTCTGAGAGAAAGACAGAACTGAGTAGTAAAATGTCTGCAGCCTTTTAGTTCAAAAAAAAAAACCTTTGAATGTTTTTATAAATCTCAAGCATAATTTTATGATGATACATACATATCAGTTATCATAAAAGGATAAATACAATTCTGATGGTTCATTTTGTCTCCATATAACTTCTGAATTTATGCCTTAAGAGCTGCCCCTTCCTATGTCTTAATTTTAGAACTTAAACACAACACTGAATAATAAAATTACTGCAACTATCAACTCCTGTGCTGAGAACGGAAACAATTGGTTAAGTCCTAGGTATATTATCATAAAAGTGCCATCATGTTTAACTTCTCTTGTCATCATTTAAGATTTTTAATTTTCTTCTACTTCTATCTTTGATTTGTTTCTTGAAATTCCACTTTTACTCCCATTAGATCTGAATTCCGATCTATTCCAACAAATCTGCTCATTTTTCATTATTTTAAAATAAAGAAAATTCATAATTGTGCATTAAGCCACGAGGTAAATAATAGTCAGTTTTCATCACTTTTTAAATTGCATTGTATATTGACTCCCAATTGATGGATTAAGGAATAACTCAACTAGCCTTTTACACAGACACAAAGACAATGCCTAGGAGAGTGAGAAATTTCTTTCAACAATAGAAAAACTGGCTTTATTGTTACTGCAAAAATAAAAATTTTCCCCTAGAAGATGAGAAAAGGCACCAGTTTGTTGTTCTTGTTGTTAATTTTCTATGGTTTATATGCCTACCAGAAAAAAGGTCTCCAGTTATAAGGAAGGGTGAAGGAGTGAGGGAAAACCAAAGTTGTCACACCATACCAACCCAGAACTAATGACATCTAATGGTCTCTATTTGGGTAAGTCTTTCAACTGCACCTCTCCAAATAAAGTGAAGTATGAAAAAGGGATTTTCCAGGGACAGATCCAATATGTTGCTATTGCATATCTGACTGCTTCTCATAGCTTATATTTTTTTCCTATTCTTTTATTTTTTTAATTTTTGAATTACACCTTTAATGATATTTGGGTAGCAAACTTTCTAAGTTCTTACACATCTGAAACAAAATTCATATTATCCTCATTCAATGATGGATTGGTTCGATAGAATTATAAGATTTGAACCAATTTTTCTTGGAAACTTGTGAACAATGTTCTGGAAACCATTAGGTCAGATGGGAAAATGGATATCAGATTTGTAATTTCACTTCTTTGCCTATAAAATGAGAATAATTATAGCAATTGCCTTACAGGTTGTTGGAAATAAAATTGGTTAACATATGTAAAGTGCTCAGAAAAGTATCTGACATAACAATTTAAAGTATTAGTTATTATGCTTGGTATTTGCATGTTGGAAAATAATGATACATTGTTGTCATAATTCAAATATGGCACCCAATTTAATGTATAACTTTAGTCCAAAACCATGTTCCTTAGAGATTAATATTAATGATAATATTATTTATGCATACTAGTCAGATTCTCCTTTATTCAAACTTGAATTTACCTTACTTAACTGTCTAAAATCTTACTGTCCACATATGCAAAGTTAGGGCAAATAATTTTCTATCTGTCCTAATACAATATAAACCTTACGTAGTTAGTCAATTGCTACATTTACAAACAAATGTATTTTCTATCATTTAAGATATAAGCAAAACAAATATGAAAAACCAAAAGTAGGAATCAAATATTATGATGGTGACAATTAACATAGGCCATCTTGAGATAATTCTTCCAAACCACTGCCTTTATTTTCATACCGTTCACTTTCTAAGTGGCTGTTTGCCCTAAGAGTTAAACCAGTATGTATAGCTTAAAAACTTAAGCATCTGTCATTCAAATAAGTATTAATTAATACATATAAAAAATCGAAAAACTCTCAAATTAAGTATGTTAGTAATATTTAACTAGATACTTTTAACCAATATGTAATTTACTTTCTCCTGAAATAATCTGAGTTGAATTGAATTTTTAACATTGAACTGAACTAAAAAATATCAGTTAACAAGATATAGTTATTTATATTATAACTCGAAGAAATAACATGAAAATATAAAAACACAACAATTCAAACAAAATCAAAATTTGAAACAAAGTAGCTGTAAAATAAATCTATCAATGTAAAATTAGAAACACCAAATGCATTATAAATTATAGTACTTATTATTGGTTAGAATATGTTAATAATTAAGCTAAAGGCATACTTCTAATTCCCGGATCTACCAGTTTACTCTGCTTTGTTTCAGAGACACAGAGTGAATCACAATTCCCAGCTGTCTTGGAAGAGTGCATTATTGATCAAGAGGGATACACAGCCAACGTGTGGACGTATTAGTCCAATTCCATTGCAATGACAAGAAAAACAATTCTGAGCACATTCCCTACCCAGAGTGGAAAAGCAGTTTAATTTTTATTTCAGTTTGGTATTGAGCATGTGTCCCTTGTAGACAGATGCTTAATGATAGTCTTTGTGATGTTAATAATGATGAAGAAAAGATACATTTTAAAACTATAGAACAGCTTTTTAACACAGGTAATTTTAATATTGTGAGATTTGTGAATAACACAGCCAATTCAACCACATGTTAGTTCCCAAATCTTTCTGGATTAAATTATAATATGCATATTCAAAGTTCTTATTGAAAAAGCACTGACAGTCTTGCTCTGTGATATAAGATAAATGCAAAAAAATTGTGTGAGATAAATTTCTCTTGTAGGACACATAGGAGAGAAATAGTAATTTGTGATGTGGTATACCATTGATCAATATTTAGAAAATAGGTAAAAAATTTTGGTCATAGGGCAAATATTTCTAAATAATCCAAAATTAGTTTATACGTATCTTTACAGAGTAACCACTCCCCTGTCTGAAGCCTAAAAATCATTCATGAACTTACCATGACCCTGAGTTTTCCCTGTCATCTTTTTTTTTTTTTTTGAGTATAAGCAGTATATACTATATTCAGCATGGGACATGATTATACTCATGTGAAAAAATGACATTTAATTTACATAAAATTCAAATTTAGTTGTGAAAGTTTGTTTTATCTAGCAGCTACAATACAAATTATTCCCTGACATATTATTCTAAGATAAATTAAAAGTGCTCTAAACAAAATGAGACTGGAACCATGGGCCCGTTGTGATGTTGTATTCATAAAATTAGAAGTATTATCACAAATGTACCTGTAATGAGAGAGATACCACTAACTTTAACTGGAAGAAGTAACTAGCACCAACAAGTATTAGAAATGTGTAGGAAGAGAAGAAAACCTGAATATATTACAGTGGAGAGAGATGTCTTCCCATACTTCCTATTCAATACATACTTTGGGCATAGTGGTTCAGTTTTCTAGTATTACTAATAGGGCATATTAATAGGTCACCTGGCTTCAATATTAGTTTTATGGACTTATGTGATAATTCAATCATCTTTTATAAAGACAGAATTTGTAGTCAGAAGAAAACTAAAATATTTGGAGTGTTCATACAATATGCCATGTCCTTGGCTGGACACTTTACAAATATATCTAATTGAATCCTCCTGATGAATACTGCCCTCTTTAGTGAAGTGTCAAAACCTTGTCCAAGGGCACCAAACTAGTACAGTACTAGTTGTAAACAAGTGATGTCTCACTGTTCCACAGTATCCAGTTTTTCTTTTTTCTGTGATAGTACATTTCCATCTGGGTATATTGTTGCCCAGCTAGATTACATTTTTCCCAACCCCTTTCAGCCATGTGTAGATACATAACCATATTCCAGCATAAATTAAACATGCAAATTCTCAATTGTTTCTTAAGTTCCTTCTTACAGGCGAGTGTCAAAATGCAATGGCAAGAACACAGTGACCATCTTGAACTATAAGATGGAAATTACACAAAAAACAAGAGACAAGGAAACTTAGTTCCCAATAATGTCAAGGTGGTGAGCCTGTCCTGGACAGACTACCTAAACATTTCTATTTGTTTAACTTACTATATTTTTGTCTATATTTGTATTTTACATTGTGTAATTCCTTATTAAAATAGTCTTATAATATTTTATGACTACAGTAATACCATTTATACATTTGTGGTAGGTAATTACGGGTTTGATGGTAAATTCAAATAAGACTTAATCTATCTTATTATTAATGATTAATCATAATTTATCAAGACATTCTGCTTTCGGTGTAGAGAACACACAAAAAAACCAAATGTCAGTTTTTCCATTCTAGGTATTATATTTTAAGAACATATTAATATACATTTGTTTAAAACAATGGTTACTTACCTAATCTTAAGTCTACATATTTAATGTACATTCAGAGACATATCTATATTCGGTAACAGTTCTAACATTAGATCGCATCTGTCAAAACCACTACTCAGTGGTCTAAAACTAAAACACACACAACGAAAACAACTATAATACTACATAAAACAAAAAAGATGAAACCGAGATGATTTTAATAAGGGAAACTGCATTATAGATGATGGAAACCCCTACTAGCATTGTTGCATTCCTTAATATAAGAAAGTTGTCTAATTCTTGCCTTGGAAAACAAAACTACCCCGAAAAATACAAGTGTATGAAGAAAACAGGAGTACATGGAGAGCGCTCTGTAGATGAGGCTTTATGGTGAGGAGGATGCCTCCAGAACAAAAGTATCACAAAATATCATCATGTAAAGACTTGCCCTTATTACCTCCTTACTAAATTACTTTAACAGTCTCCCATATCCTATTTAGGAATCATTAATTTTAGTTTTTATAATATTCCAGCAATTTAAAAATGAGCATACGTAATACCATACATGCATAAAATTTTTAACTTTAAACACTTTCCTTAAATAAGATGACAAAACTGCTAAATTACCCAAATAATATCATTATATTACAAATAAGAATTTCTAGTGACTTTAGAAGGGAAGTCATTACCATTAATATTTCATATTCAAGCATTAGCTACTAGGTGAACCAAAAAGCTGATTTGTGAAAGGTAAAGAAAAGAAGCTGAACGATAAGATGGCTGTGTCAATTTGACACAGGAATATTTTATTTTTAAAGGCATTCATATCCTAAAATCTGTTTATTTTTTAACTTAAAATATGCAATATAACATATTTAACATTCATTTAATAAAATTATGGATTACATACTACCAAGTGCTGCTATAGCTCTACATTTACAGACTTGCACGTATAGGTCTGTTTATACCTAGCTCAGTCTTATTAGTGTAAATGTGCATTCTTTTTCCTGTTTTTCTTTTGTTTTAGTACTCCTTAATTAGCTTTTTCTCTTTCTCAGGAGGGTCAAATTCAGGTCACTGCACAATTACACATAATATCTAAGACTTCTGCAAAAGGAGACATATTATTCTACCTCATTTTCTGATTTTCACATTTTTTCTCTCATTAAGGACCTATGTGAATCCACACGTGTGGCACACTATGTCTCTGTGATTATAAAAATGTAACTCTGCAAAAAGAAGAAATAACTTTTATAATGAAGCAAGGTGCCATGTCTGGCCTCACACTGTCAGGAGAGCTGCCGGTGATTTCTGCCTGATCGCACACTAAAAATCACGTAGAGAGACAGAGCAGAGACCAGGATGGGAAATGACAATTTTCTCAACAGTGTGTCTGCTTTGAAGAATGTATAAAGCCGAGGGCACCTCATGTCAGTGATGCGAAGGAAAAATTCATGTTTGACAACCTCAGAATGCAGTACAAGTTCTTGTGATCTGACAGTTTGCAGTATTTGGACAAATGTCAGAGTTGTAGTAAATATCAATACCAAAAGATACATGAGCTTTCCCGTTTTATAAACAACATGAGACTAAAGGGAGGGGTTACTTTTAATTTTGGTAATCTGTTACATTTAATGGTGAATATGTATTTATTTATTTATTTATTTATTTATTCGTGTTAGCCTACTATCAATGAAAATGATTTAGGATATGGTTTTCTTTAGAAATTGTAATTAAATGAAGTACAATAAAAATGCTGACATGTACAATCTTACCAGGTGAAGATAAGGCATAGTAATGTAGATATTAAAATCAAAACTTGATTAAACATTGCAGACTGTGTACGCTGAATGGCTCTGTGTAGATCATTCTAAAATAATACAGAAAAAAACATAAGGTAAATTTTGATAAATACTAAATGTGCCTGAGCTTGATACAATTATTATTATGTATTTCATTTCAACTATCCTGTATATATCCATTGCATAGACATTAATTGGAAATAGCAGTGTGTTTTCATTTTTGTCTAGATCTAACTATAACTTAGTATAGCATTTATATTACCAAGATAATATTATGGAAACCCCACCAAAACACGAAATTGCAGTTGACTTGCCTTATAGATACCTGAATAGATATTGATTTTACTTCCTTAAAACCCTATGGTAAGCATGATTTCTCATAGAAAATTTTAATTATAAAGATTAAGAATAATATCTTCAATTAAGGGGAAATAATAGGTAGGTGAAACCAAAATCAAAGCTCATCATCAGGAAAATTAACATAAATTAGGTAAGGCAATTTATCATAAAATGAAAAAAAATTAAACAGCCAATGAACAATTTTTTAAAGTTTTAATTTCATTAATATTTTAAAAAGTCAACTCAAGACATCCTATACTTTCTAATTTTCTAATTGTCACACAATAAAAAATAATATTCAGAGTCTTTTAACGTGCTAAAAATAAGCACTCACTTAAGATACTGCTCATATAATTTGTTATAAATTTCTGGAAGGCAATTTAGTAGTTAATAGGTCAAAACGCAAAAGCATATCTTTTCTATCTTACACATCCAATAATCCAGTTGATATATATTTACTCAATAACATAATTTCTAAAATTTAAACCCATGAAAAATCATCAGAAATAGGCATCAATATTGATGTATGTTCATCTTTATTACAAAATTATATTTATCATATGAAATGGTGAATGTTCATTACTGTTAAAATAACTAAAATATGTAAGACAAAATGGCCAAATAAACTGGCATGTACCTATATGAATTTTTATACATCTATTAAAAATTATTTGAAGAAGGATATTTAATAACACAGGAACTTGTTCACTACATATTACTATGTAGTATATGACAAAAATTCTAATTACGAATTTGAAACCATGAGATAATTTCATGTGTGATAAACGCTAGTGTTTTTGCATAAAAAATATTAGGATGTAAATAAATACATATAAATGTAAAATATTACATAGTAATAACCTATGTGCGACAGATTTATAAATTTTTTTAAGTTTGACTTTATAGTTTTCTGTAGACTTCAAGTTTTTCATAATGACCATCCGATAGTCTTAAAATCAGTACAATATTTGATCAACTTCACCATTCCATAACTCAATGAGTCATTCATTCTCTTATCTTCTTTTCCCACTCATTTAACTAGAACTGTAATAAAAACAAGGAAGTTGAATGATTTGAATTTTATCTTTCTTTCCTCAGTTTCTTATCAACGAGTAGAAAAACACATGAAAATTCAGTATCCAGTGAGAAGAGACATAGAAATGAAATGGAAAACGAATCCTAAGTTAATACTGCAATGCAGTTCTTTTATTCTTAGTGATTGACCAATGGTGCCTGTCATAGTAATGTTTTTTTTTTTCCCAACAACTAATAACATAGTAATTAACAAAGAATTTTATTTTTTCCTGATATATTTTTATTAGCAATTTAGGCAGTCTACACTTAGTCAAACAGCCTTTTGGAAGGTCTATTAAGATAGTTCAATGATGCTGCAAACCATGTTATGCCACCTTTGGCCATGGACTTTTATGGGACTCTAGTGGTAATGTGACACAAATGTTTAGAAACATCCTTATCAGTGTAAATCAATGTTATCCAAATATTCCTTTTGCCTAAAACTTTTGTCATAATGTCTGCTTAAAATTCATTTATATAAAAATAAGTTTGCTGCCAAACAAGTATATTTGTAATGTAGTAGTATTAATTTTTTACCCCTTACTGTGCTTATGCCAGATAAACTACAACATGCAAACTTTGATCATCACAACAGGCTTACTGTGTGCACTGTCATTTCTTTTGCAGATGAAGGTATTAACAGAAAAGCTTAACCATTTGCCAAACCGTGTTTAGCCTATAGTGCAGGGGTCCTCAAACTACAGCCCGCGGGCCACATGCGTTAGTGTGAATTGTATTTGTTCCTGTTTTGTTTTTTACTTCAAAATAAGATATGAGCAGTGCGCATAGGAATTTGTTCATAGTTTTTTTTTTTTTTTTAAACTATAGTCCAGTCCTCCAATGGTCTGAAAGACAGTGAATTGGCCCCCTGTTTAAAAAGTTTGAGGACGCCTGCTATGGTGGATCCATATTAACATGTCAGAATGTTAGGCATCAACAGAAAATGTCTTACAACTTGCTTATTCCAAATCTTGAAGACCATCATAAACACATAGTGCTCATGGTTATAGACCATTCCTTCCAAACAGTCAGCCTTGGGACAAATGTAATTGTGTCACACTCTGGGTTCCTCAGCTTCTACCTCCTGCTTGCCTTTCTCCCTCCTAAAATCTTCAACTCAACCAAATTTAAAAGGATGACTTTAAAGGAGGGGATTCCAGCTCCCACACAGGGCCTGACAAAATCCCACAGCTTTTCATGGACTATGAGGCTATCGACAGTTAAAAGAAGCTTGACAAAATCTCACAGCTGAATCCTTAAAGCCAGGGGTCCCATTACCTGTCACAGATTGCCTTGTAAGGGAAGGATATTTGTATTCGAAAGACTAAATAATTGGACCAGTCCAAGTAACCATTTGGTTTCGGTTTAGTGACATTGAATCATTTTTGCTTACCAGTCACAGGATCTTACAAGGGTGGTACCTTGGTAATATGAGCATTTTATGATTTTCATTCTGATTAGGATTCAGAATGCCAGTCATTTAAGGTCTATGAATTTAAATCATGTAACACTTTAATTATTTAACAATATTTTACCAAGAAGATTCATTTTTACCAACATTTAAAGGAAGCTATTTACCATGATACTAAACCAATGTGTAAGAAGATCAAAAATGAAACACTTGGAAACGTAATTATAGCTAAATAAATTCCAATACTATAAATTTATATTTTATAGGGGAAAACAAAGCATGAAAGTATAACAATACACCCCAAATCATCTGTGTAATCTAAACATTGAAAATAAGTGAGAAATGGTTTAAAAATATTTTTGTATTTGCACTTCACTTTATACTTACAATCATGTTTTCCAAGGCATGTTTGGCAAGCCAACAGTTTAGAAAGACTGGAACAAATAGATTCCTTAAGGAAGGCCAAAATATCTGAAAAACAAAAAGAAACTAAACTTCTATCTTAAAGCAAGGAATCATATCCAGCAGATTAAAAGGAAATTTAAAACATAAAAGTTACTGAAGACAATGTAATAATTTAAAACATGTGACAAATTCTTTAATTATAAATGAAATGCAGGAAGCAAATATGATCTTTCATTGATTGTCTAAGTGTCGCTTAGGGAAATTATTGAAGAAGTAGAGAGAAAATAATAAACTCTCACAAGATGCCAGATACTTACGCTAAAATCTACCACTAAATCTTTCTGTGTGATGGTCTATAATAGATAGTGGCTCTCTCTTTCCTGAAACTTGAGGTGTTAAGTAGGAACGAAAAGAGAAATCTTTGTCTCTATTACATTACCACTTACTTTCTTTGGATTCAACTTTTCTAAGTAACATTGGGGAACTATGTTTAGTTTGAATTATATTAAGTTAGCCTATCATATAAATCTAGTTCCAGGTGCTCTTCTAGATAAATCACTCAAATTAATTGCCAAAGTGCACAACAGGTTCAGATAATATTTACCTATCTTCAAATTTTTTTCCAAATTAAAATAAAGTGTTTAAAAGTATAATCCCAGCAGACTTTATTATAACTCTATCAAACGGAGATTAAAACATAGTTTTGCAAATGGGAAAGTGCTGAATTACATATTTATGGCACTGCATTTGAATTTGATCATCTTGGAATTGGTACTACACAGTACTTTGAAAAAAAAAGCAAATTGCTGGTTTTCTGGCTCTTGGCGACTTCCTTACTAAGGAAAGAATTGGAATTACTAAATCCTATGGCTAAACTATAAATAAATGTGTTCTCAGAATAAGAAACTTTTACAAAAACTTGGTTCTAGCTGGCTTCTGAAATTTTAAAAAATATTCCTCAATATAAACAAGAAATGAAGTAATTCTATTCTTTTTAGATAATACTGGTATTTGTTCAGACCATGTGTTTTTAATAAATACATTTCAATTTGCTGTTGTATTAAATCTCATCAATTTTCATTTAATTATGCAATCCATTTATCCAACTAATTTTACTGTTTTTTAGTACCATGATTCCGGTCAAAGTCTAAATTCATTTATCTCGTGTACTATATTATTTAACAGTATATAGCTTTAAATATTTTACTCAAATATAATAATATTTTTTAAAAGCTTCTTTTAGGACTTACTGAGATAATGAAGGGAACTGCATTAATTATTTCCAACATGAAGGGTATTCGTAAAATCTGTTCCCAGATGTTTCCCTTCCAAGCAAGAATGAAATAAAAAGAAAAGTCAATTATATTAAATCCTGTTAAAGAGGGGGAAAGGCAGAACACAGAATTTCTCTTGCAATAAGGATGCTTACATTAATAGAATACTGAATATTTTGTAAAGATGTAACAATAAACTTAGATATATTTATCTCAGTGCAATCGAACTCTTTCAATTTTGTAGTAAGTTTCAAGAAGTAAAACAAATGTTCACAGTAATCTATGAATAGTGCATATAATATTTTAACCCTAAATGATTACTGATAACAATAAAACATTAACAAGGCCCACAGTATCATTTAAATTTTTTCACTGTAATTATATTCACTAAATGTAAAGCATATAAAAATAGTTTGTGAAACACACATTTTTTTCAACAATCATTGGCATAGTATTGGTTTTACTTTAGTAGAACCTACAGAAAGGGCTTTTTCAATCTAGAATCTACCTTCCCATCCACATAGTACAAAGATAATAATCAATACTGAATACATACTGAAAATGTGCAAGATCTAATGCAAAAATGAAAGCGTGAGGCTCCTGACTAACTGATTTTTAACATTTTCAAGATGATATCAAACCATTAAATCCATCGTGAGGACCTTATAGTTTTGCAGCCCTATGCAACTGCACAAATGATAATAATAATAATAAAAAACTTAGACTTTCCTAAAGCAGTTTATTCTTCTATGAAGAGAGAGCTATGTATTAGAAAGGAAATTTGAAATATGACATCCCTGTAATTTCTAATTATCTTATAACATTGGTTATAAAATTGGGAGTCTTTCTTAATTTTCCTTGTGACCTCAAAGACTTAAAACATTATATTGGTGTAATATACCTCTCCCTTCCAAAGCAAGGTTCTAGATCAGCTACTGCTCATGTGCTAATACAGTAAGTAATAGATAGTGTTAGTATTGGTTTTCATCCTCCTCTAGGTTACATAAAAAAAAGTGGTAGAAGAAGAAAAGGTGGAAGAAAGAGAAGCAGTGAGAACACCTCTATGTAGAAATGTTGCAGGTGCTGTGGTGTTTTTTTTCATCACTTTAAGCTAGATGAAAAAGGGTTCAAAGGAACCACTTAGGTTGGCTCAGACATGGAGACTGCATTTGGACAGTGCCAGAAATATTTAAAAATGAAAAAAGCAAAGAAAAAAGGACTAGGAGAAAAGTAAGCTACAAAACCTCCAATTTTAAGACAGCGGTGCCGGCTCAGTGCCTGTGGCTCAAGCAGCTAAGGCGCCAACCACATACACCTGAACTGGTGAGTTCAAATCCAGCCCGGCCCACCAAACAACAATGATGGCTGCAACCAAAAAATAGCAGGGCATTGTGGCAGGTACCTATAGTCCCATCTACTTGGGAGGCGGAGGCAGGAGACTCGCTTTCAACCAGGAGTTGGAGGTTGTCCTCCAGTGATGCCATGATACTCTACCAGGGGTGACAACTTGAGGCTCTGTCTCAAAAAAAAAAAAAAAAAAAAAGACAGAGGTGCCCTGTTTCAGGGGAACCAGACATAGACCCTAATGAATGAAACCTATGGTCATTTTTAAATGGTCTCCAATCAATAAGACTGAGTGCCTACACGTGAAATGGAATCTAGCAGATATTGGACCTCAGACACCAGTGTCACAGTCCTCATGGCTACCTGAGGTACTGATGCCTCCAGTGGCTTCGCCAAACTCCTCAGCAGGACCACAAAAGCGTTACCTGGCAGGAAGAGCCAGCACTTGTACCTTCCCAGGAGAGAACACATCATGAGAAGTTAACTACACTAGTGAGGCAACTTCATCCAGATGCTCACTGCACTTCACCTCCTGCACTTTCTCAGCCCTGGAGGAGCCAAAATTAGCTGGCATCCAAAAGAGAGATAGTGACCACAGAAGTGGCCCCTGTGATGATTCCTTGCTCCTTCAGGCCTGCAGCTGATGACAAATTTTTTCATATGTTGATCATAAATTCTTTTTTTTTTTTTTTGAGACAGAGCCTAAAGCTGTCACCTGGATAGAGTGCCATGGCATCACAACTCACAGCAACCTCCAATTCCTGGGTTCAAGCGAGTTTCTTGCCTTCGCCTCCCAAGTAGCTGGGACTACAGGCGCCCGCCACAACGCCC
>CAUYON010064759.1:0-32312 GCA_963573935.1 Arctocebus calabarensis | reverse complement strand
ACTCTACTGAGGGTGATATAGTGAGACTGTCTCAAAATAATAATAATGTTGAAAAGTAGAATAACTGTATATATACATATGATTGGTTTGGTTATTTTTGTCATTGATTACTGGGTCCATTCTTAAATTTCTTATTTTTTTTTTAAATGTGTAACTTAAAACTTTGAAGGACAACATTATTACAATATGGCCTGTCTTTCAAAATTATGATTGCTAGTATAACAAGTAAATGTGAACCCTCTTATATTCTTTCATCTTAAAAAAAATCAAATACGGTAGATCAGTAACTATAATAAATTTTTAAAGGAACTTGTATTTTTTATAAATCATAATAAAGGAGCCTGATCTCCCATGCTTTTTCATGGGACATTATGAAGGAAATTGGCTCAGTGCCTGTGGCTCAAGTGGCTAAGGTGCCAGCCACATACACCTGAGCTGGTGAGTTTAAATCCAGTCAGGGGCCTGCCAAACAACAATGATGTCTGCCGCCAAAAAAAAAAAAAATAGCCGGACGTTGTGGCGGGCACCTGTAGTCCCAGCTCCTTGGGAGGCAGAGGCAAGAGAATCACTTGAGCCCAGGAGATGGAGGTTGCTGTGAGCTGAGATGCCACGGCACTGTACCCAAGGCGACAGCTTGAGGCTCTGTCTAAAATATATACATATATGGAAATATATATTCATTTTCTTATTGAAAAGTTTTTTCTTTATTGGATTGCAGTCTTACACTAGATTATATGAATTCTTCTGCTTCTTTGTTTTGAAGTTATCTGTTGATACGTCTGGTTTTGCCACCATACAGAAGTCAGGACTGTACTATTTTCACTATTGATACTACCACCAAACACCGGCTAACATTCGGGAATGTTGGTGGAATGAAAGCATAAAGCACTATAAGAAAAACACTGTCTTTCCCCCCTTTACTGTGTATAGGAGTTGGAGGAGCTTTAGAAAATGACGATCCTTCCAAAATGGTTATGGTGTTGGCGGCTACTAATTTTCCATGGGACATTGATGAAGCTTTGCGAAGGAGATTAGAAAAAAGGATATATATACCACTCCCAACAGGTATGATGCCCTTCTTCAACTATATCTTGAGCTTTTTGTTACTGTCTGGTATTTTATTTCTGTTTATCCAAGTCTTTATTATCATTCTTTAAAAAAGTTGATGCCATCACAAAACCAATTTGTGGTAGATGAAAATAGACAACACAGTACTCTGTTGATATTCCTTACATTTCAGAAATTCTTACATTCAGAGCAATGTTCATGTTAATAAATTTGGTAGCACTTTTAAGTTTTACTTACAAACCTCATAAGTCTTTTTTATTTTTATTAAATCATAGCTATGCACATTAATGCAATCATGGGATACAATGTGCTGGTTTCATAACCAATCTAAAATATTTTCATCAAACTGATTAACATAGCCTTCATGGCATTTTCTTAGTTATTGTGTTAAGACCTTTATATTCTGCATTCAGTAAGTTTCACCTGTACCCTTCTAAGATGCACCATAGGTGTGGTCCCACCACCCATCCTCCCCTTTCCCCTCCCTGAATTTCCTTTTTAATTAAAAATAAAATCTGTTCTAATTGTATTAAGTTTGTTAGGAGAGCTAGCAACATTACATTCCCCTACATCAAGGCTAATAATTCCCTAACCAATCAATCCAGGCACAGGAACACACATAAAGGGTATACATGCAAATGTCAGCATGCATACCATGTATGTGTATGTGTGTACATAACATTATTATATTTCTAAAAAGTATCATGGACTATTACAATATTATAGATAGTAAGAGTAAGAAAGAGTGGAAGTGGAGGACGTTAGAGGAAAAAAATTAAATTGCACAAAATATAGTTTGCAAAGATACTCAAACATTCTAGAAAGCGCTGTCTTTCAAAATTCACATAAGAAATCTGTTCCATTAGGTAACTAACCATTCTTCTGAATCACATCAGTTGTTTGGGAGCTTTGGCACAATGGCCCGAACTGCTAAGGTAGAATCTCCTACTCAAGTTTTGAACAAGCTTGAAATGAAATGTCTTCGAGCTCACATTTTCTTATGTAACAGCCTGGACTTTACTCAAACTCTTTCTGCGCTCAGGGGCATGTTTCTCTGGGCCTGGTCTTAGGTCACTCTATGATGAAAAGATGAAGTATTGAGAGTCGTCTTCATTCCTCGACTCCCCAACAGACTGGGGGAAGAGGGAATAGGGGAGCATTTGCTGTTTGGGGTTTCCTGGGATGAACTAAACAAAACACACGTAAAATAGAAAAGATTTTAATCTGAGGGTAAAAAAAATCCAACAAACCAACAAAATTGCATTCTTTCAAAGCCATGCTCAGTAAAGGGATTTTGTGTGTGTGTGTGTGTGTGTGTACACCTTTCAGTGGATTAGAAGTCATCAGTGAACAGCTACTATGGCTAGTGGGGAATGCACAAGACATTTCAAACAGCACAGTTCCACAATGGCACTCGTCCTCTTTGCCTTTAAACTCATTTGCAGTCAGTAGTGCAGGAATAGCAGCTTCGATTCTCAAAGCCTCCTTTGGCAGGCACAGCTCTCCCTGCCTCCCTTTCCACTCATCATGCTTTGCTGATGCACATCCAACACAGCCCCCCACCCCATCCCCGCTGCACCACCCACACAAATTTCCAACTACACTCCTGAGACAGCCACTTGGCTGGGCTCTGTGCTCACAACTGCTCACTTTCCCACACTCGGATCTGCATCCCCTTCAGAGCTGTGAAGCTGGTAAAGCAACCTGCTTCAATTGTTGATGGCTCTCTCAACAGCCAGCATATGTTATTACCACATTCCAGCCATTGTACCCAAAACTTGAAATGTATTATCTTAAGTTTTCTTTATAGCAATCCTATAAGATGGGAATAGTTACTGTCACCAATTAAAGATTAGAAAATTAATGTATGTAGAGTTTCTAAGATTTGTTCACGGTCACTGGGATGGCAGGTAGCGGAGACAGCATTCACCTAAGATTATCCAATGCTCTGGAGCACTCCTTTATAAATCGTTTCTCAGTCTAGCTCCAAATAATCCTCCAGTCTTTATTTTTTTATTTTTTATCTTTGGGTAGGAGCTAGCGGATTATAAACGTCTCAAACTCAGTGATTGTACAAGTGTCAAAAACCTTTGGACCACTGAGCTAGAACATGAGAGAAGAGGCAGGGCTCTCGGCAGTTGCTACCTCCCCTCCGAATGAGGGGGCTTCATATCACCCCCACATGGTAATGGACATATCTCACTTTCAAGTAAAGAAAAATTAGCACAGTATATGATGCAGACCCTTTCACAATACTCTGCCCTGTAGAATAAGGAATTACATTTCAAAACATTGTTTCACAGAATAAACATATACCACTAGTCAACTTTTTCTCTGAATCTCCTATCACAGCTCTTGAGAACCCCTTGATGGAGGTTAGGTGGAGACATGGCAGAGGGGCCTTAACACCATGGCAGAATAACTCGGACTGGAGTTGTAGGCATCGATTGGTAATTAGAAAGCACCATTCTGAGTTGTTATGTAATTGCTAAGAAGAAATAACCATATTAAAAAAAAAGAGAAAAAGATTTGCTAAAATTGCCCTGACATATCACACACACACAGTTTAATAAATATTTTATTGTAATTCCAGGAAAAGCTTTTAAAGGAATACATAAGACAGCAATTACAGGGAAGGGATGTCTCCTTCTCTGAGATAGGAAGAATGTCAGCCCTTTGATGCTAAGGAGAGAAAGGACAAGCTTACAAACGTATGGTGGCTGAAATGTATACATACCACCAAAAGGGCCAGAGTCCCAGGAGGCTCTGCCTTCTTTGCTTGTTAACAGAAACCACAGGCAAATATCTCTGATGCAGCATCTTGTGTGACTTGAATAAAGCAGAGGCACTCAGCCTATACATGCCCATTGCTTTATTTCTGCCTGACAATTACCCAACCCCCTGCACAGAAAGCATGGCTAGAAGAAGGCCTGGCTCCTTAAAACTAATGATCCAATATTGTTAAGATGGGTGTCATCTCTAAACTACCAGGCTCCGATATCCGATGCCTCAACCCATGTCTCATTTTTAAGATTTAAGCAAAAAGTCAACGTCATTATCTTGTTCAGATTAAATTGGAAAAACTGTAGTGGTCCAAGGTAATTGGGTCTGTTGATATTATGTTACAGATATTTCAGATTTCTTTTCTTTTTGGCTACTTACCAGTGTTATCTTAAATCCCTTCCTTACAGTCAATACAATTTATTGAAATGTATATGTATAATGGATGTTTACATTGCCTTCCTATAAGAAAGTCTGCTTACATCATCAAAAAATTTCCATGAACAGCTCACTGACAGCCAATAATAAACCATCATCGGAAATGTGCTATTTCTGAAGTATTCAACCAATACTATCTAAAAGACTGTTATTCTGTCTGAAGGTATACATGTCTATATTTGAGATTGCACTTAAAATTTGAAATAATAGAGAAACTGCTGCTTTACATGTCCTTCTATGCAGGGTATAAATTTTCTTAAACTAGTTAAAAGCAGAGTTATTTTATTAATGGCCTGTAATCATATAAACAAATATAACCAAAGATTGTGCAAACATCCCCTGAAGGTATAGTTAGCAAAAAAAAGTAATAATAATAACACTTAACATTTTTTAAGACCACAAAAAGGCCATTACAGTAGTTTCAGTAGTTTCTTTCCTTTTCTTAAATGACCTTTAAATAAATATATGAGTCAGTGAAGAAAGGCATTTACTTGAATTAAAGTGATAATTCTGCCAGGACATCAGTATAATTAATTGTGGGCGGCAGAAGCTTCAAATGAGGCTAAATTAGGGAGTCTAAGTTTATTTATTTATTTATTTTTTACTCACTATACTGCTGTAATCAGAGAAGCTTTGGGTCACTCTTCAAATTGTGCCTTATCATGGAATACCGTACCTATATGCTTTTAAGACAAGCCCAACAGTGTATTTTTTTAATAACCAAAATGAGGGATATAATACATATGTATGAACCCAGCCTCCATCCTTCTCTTACTACACACACACACACACACACACACATGCATACTCCCTTATACTTGTTTTGTTTCTTCCACCACCCTGAAATCTTCATCCCTAATTTATACTATTCTATTTCAATGCCTTCAATGTCAAAGACAAAATTGTTTTAGTCACAGACTTTTGTTCCTAGTAAGTGATTTCAAAAAAAGAATTCAAAACACACAGCCTTTAAAACTTCTGCTAAACTCCGGCTACCTGCACAGAGGATTGAAGTAGCAAAATATGTTTTACTATCAATCCAATAAGTGATCTTATGGCATAGAATGTGTTTTAAATGATGTTTCCTCTTGGAAGAGCAGACAGTGTCTCAAGGCATTGGAGGTGTTAGATCCTGGCAAGGCTGACGCCAGCTGAGTAACTGAACTAATGAGTTTCAGGAGACAGAGCATCCTTAACACAACTAGGAGAATACTGCATCCATAGATGGTAATTGCAGATAATACCAAAATAAGGAGTAAGCCCACTGGTATATCTTCTAAAAGTTCAATAGAGAAAAGAGAAAAGAAGAAAAGTTCCATCTGAGAAGTAATTTTATCCTAATAATTTCATGGACATTAAAATACTTCAAGAGTCACGTGTGTCTCTCTGTCAAGTAAAGATATTAAAAACAAATACATTTTTAAAAGCTGCCTGATTGACCACTAAGGTCTGTATTCTGAGATTAAAATATCAGTGGGTAGTCAGATATTTTCAACACTGCATCCTCACATAATGATGAAAGCGTCGCTATTACACCGCGCATACTGTAATATTTAGAATTTTTGTTTAGCTCATCAATATTAATTCCATCTACCTTTTGCCATCTCTTAGTAACAGATTTTTCATTCACTGTGTGCATTTTTCCATCCACTGTTCTGAGCACAAAAGGATCAAACGCCACACTTCCTGAGCCTAAATAAAATAGCAGTATAGTCTTCAAAAAGGTGAATTTGGAGTGCTAATCTGTTCCGCATCCCTAAACTTCAGAGCAAACACCAATTGCCTGGTGGACAATGCATCAGGGTTAGCACATCACATCCTCCCAGTCTTGAACGTTTAAGTGCAGAGCGAGAGCAACAAATAGGGAAGGATGCGGACTGCACAGGACCGGCAGCTGGGAAGCGCTCATGCTTCTTTACCTACCGGCGGTGTCCATGTCTCAGGAGTGGCGAGGGGAGTTCTGTAGCCCGGCGGCCGGGAAGCCCTGGCTCTGCGGCTAACGAAGCAGCCTGCCCTTCTGCTGGTTATCAGCCCTTGCTGGCACACTGAGCATACCTCATGCACTGCCTGCAGGAGACACCGCCAGGAAATTTATATCTCCAAGGATGACAAACAGCCATTAGCTCCATTACAGGCTGATTAAGAGAGACGGAGCCTATCGAGTGGGTACTTGAATCCCCTGGGGTTTCCACCTCTGTTCTAAGCAGAGGAGGAGAAAAAAAATCACTGCAATGTTGAGCGTGCTGCACATTTCAGGAAGAGCGCACATGCAATGCAAGGCGCCGGGCTTTCCAAAAGGTGCCAGGGCGCACGGGGGCAGGGAGAGGCACAGATCAGGGACAGGTGAAAAGGGATCTTTCAAAATACAACACATGATTCTTCCTCTGGGGTTACTCTAAATACGGGGCAGCCTTTGTCCCTGACATCCCTGGATGACGGGGCAACTTTTCAATTTACAATTTTAAAGGGTTTTGGTTGATGTTGGGGGAGGGGAGCAGGGAGTAGCAGATAAAACATCGAAAACCAAAGGTGACCTGTAATATTTCTGCTCTAAATCGGTGCTGAGAAGCTGAGCCTGGCATTTTGATTATATTTTCTTTTCTTTTTTTTTTTTTGAGACAGAGCCTCAAGCTGTCACCCTGGATAGAGTGCTGTGGCATCACAGCTCATAGCAACCTCCAATTCCTGGGCTCAAGCGAGTCTCCTGCCTCTGCCTCCCAAGTAGCTGGGACTACACACGCCCCAGGACTAGTATTCCTATTTCCCTTTAGAATCTCCAGCTACTTATCCTAACAGAAATTCAAAGGATTTTTATTAAAAAATGTCACTAATAATACAAGCAATAATGGTCAAAAGAGATCAGGGACTGAATGGGTGTTATCTGTAGCCCTGGAAGTCAGTTGATATAAGAGAAATGTATCAACTGACAGGAAAACCCATTTTGCTTCTTTTCTTTAATATGGCTGTAAAGATGACCGTCAAAGACACCAAAAAGTGCTTAGGCCAGATATCAGGGGTGAGGAGAGTGCTGGAAAAACCCTGAGGGAGGCCTTCTGGCTAGAATGACATTACCTTCTTGTACAGGGGACAAGTACAACTCTGTGTTTTCTGTATTTTTCTCAGATACAGTAAAGAAGGTTTACAACGACCTCATTTGCCCTGGAATACAACGAATCCACGGTCCAGTAAGGCTCTCCACGTTTTTTATTTTGCAAGGTTTGCAAAAAACAAAACTGTTCATGGTGTCCCCAAGGTTGCTAAGGTTAAAAAACAATTCGTTTATTAAGCATTCTTTGTGCATTGGAATTCCTAGTAATAAATGACTTACAGATTATTTATAATCTAGTTTCCAATTGCAACAGCTTCTAAGTATTTTTGCTTCTGATGTAACTTCAGGTTTTTCTATAGATTTGAAGTTCTTCTATTGTTGGAGCAAAACACTCCATTGATGGTAGTAGTGAGAGTTCAAAATGTTTTCTGCAGAGAAAAGCAGAGTTTCTCAGTGATTTTACTCTGAGATTTTTATCCCTGTCATTTTCATCGTGGCCTATAATTTTAAAGACATAACACTCTATGATTTTCAAAAAAACCCTACATATTTTCCATATTTTGAAAAAAATTGCTTGGATTTCATAAGCCTGAAATCACTGTGGCTTCTACACCTCATCTGCTTGTCCTGATTAAAACCTGCCAGCTACCTAGAGTGAGTGTCATCAGCTCGAAATCTAGGGCAAACTAACTATTTTTAAGAAAAAAAGAGGAGTTAACAGGGAAATAAGAAAGAAGATACATGACCAGGTCTAAGACCTTGGTAAAGAGAAGCTAAAGAAATGTCATCTATTGGCAGTGAATATTATCTAATATGAGCATATTTATACTAGTTTTGTCCACAGTTCAAAATGTGACTCTCAGTTATTTTTATTAATGCAGCTGGTCCCTAAATGACAAATGGATTACATTCCAAAAGTTTGTTTTATCAGTCATTTGAAACACTTTTTCTCATAAACCCTGACTGGGTTCTCAGGATAGCCCATTAAAGCCTCCTTAACTCATGTTGTGATTTATGTAAGATCCACAATCCTTTATACACAATTTCTACAATCCAGAAAGGATTGCTTTTTTTTTTTTAAGTCTAGTTCTAAAATGCATTTGGTGTCACAAACTGACTTGAAGTGATGTGATGTTATTTAAAATCTTTATTTCTCTCACTTATAGTAAATAATCATATTTTGTTATACAAATTTTAATGGAATAGGTTATAAGAATCTGCCCAGACCCTGCTGGGGGGGGGCGGTTACAAGAGATATAGTACATGCTTTATATTACCTTTGTAAAATAAAAAGACTCTGAATTCTGAAATAGAACTGACACCAAATGTTTCAGATGAGGAACCGTGTCCTTTGACATATTTTTGCAATTTAAAATAGCATACGATTAGTCTGATGTCAGAGTTTCAAAAATAAATAAAAAAATAAATAAATAAAATAGTAATGAGAAGTATTTGTTGTGATGGATATATTAATTAGCTTGATTGAATCACCTCACACTGATTCATACATTATAAATTACATCAGACTCCATAAATATAAAGTTATAATTTTTCTTTTTAGTTTTTGTTTTTTTTACAGATCCTATAAGACCACATATATTTTCTTATAACTGATGCGTCTTGTACCTAGTTTTGTTTTTTTTCTTTAAGACAGAGTCTCACTCTGTTGCCCAGCCTAGAGTGTAATGGGCTCAGCCAAGCTCACAGCAGCCTCAAACTCCTGGGCTCAAGTGATCCTCCTGCCTCAGCCTCTCAAGTAGCTAGGATTATAGGCACATGCCACAATACGTGACTAATTATAACGTTATAATTTACCAAAAATTAAAATCAAATAAAATGGCAGAAAATTATCTTAATTATCTTAATTATTTTAATATTGTCTTGCTACAGGAGCTCTCTACCTGTTTGGGAACTCACCGTCTCCCTCCCACACCTGCTCAGGACCCAGACTTCTCCTCTGGTGCTGTACAAGATGAACAAAGGGTGGCAACACAGAAAGATGCCCAGAAGTCGGGAAGTTAATGTTGTGTGTCCACCGTAATTTGGACCCTGTTCCAACGCTGCATAAACTGCCAAGCACATATCTGTTTCCTGTCTCCCTGCTCTAGACACTGCCCACCCTAACGTTCCTCACCACTGGCCACCCCTCCCCCAACTCCAAGCATTAGGGAAGCAGTGTCACAATGAAAAAGCACAGTAAAGGCATCATTTTCCTCAATACTCAGGGACAGTCTACTCTCTCCCTTGGCTTAATACAAATCCTCAATTAATATGCTTTCGTTGGAGAATGTCTGAATGAAAAATGTTCATCAGGCCCTTTTTAATTGCCCCTTTCTAATACCAGCATTCATAAACCAAATGTTGTACATCGTGTTTCTAAATATGGGTTTCGTTCCCATTTTCATTAACCTTCCTATACGTATACTGCACAAATAGCTTAGCATCAGGGTGATGGGTTTGAGGCCAGGGTGGGTAATCTGATGCTCCTGCATCCCAGTACTTTCAATGCCATCCCATTTTTAAAAGAAGGCAATAGCCCTGAACATCTGGGTTTTTAGAGAGATCATTTGCCTGAAGTTGGTTATAAGAAGTTTGGGACTTCAGGCCTGTTTGGCTGAGGTAGCAATGGCAAGGCTGCCAGTGGTGTCCTTGACTTCAAATACATCATGTGTTTGTTTGTTTGTTTGTTTGTTTGAGCCAAAGTCTTGCTCTGTTGCCCAGGCTAGAATGTAGGGGTATAGCCTTGAACTCCAGGCATCAAGCAATTCTCCCACCTCAGCCTCTCAAGTAATTGGGACTACAGGTGTATATCACCATGCTCTGCCGTTTTTAAAATTTTTTGTAGAGATGTGCATCACTACGTTGCCTAGGCTGGTCTCCAACTCCTGGCCTCATGTGATCTTTCTGCCTCAGCCTCCCCAGTACTGGGATTACAGGAGTGAGCCACAGTGCCCAGCTCCCAAGCATATCTTTACCAGGGTCTTGTTCTGTCGCCCAAAAGAGCCTATTAGCAACTGTCAGTTTCAAAGAAGAGAATGCTCTGGCTTCCTAGAAAAGCTCTGCCTGTGTCACACTACTCCTTAACTTTCCTGGGAGATGCTTTTACTTCTCCGGGGCCCAGCGGAGAACCAGTGACCATAATGCTCTGCCTTTTCTGACTGAAATCCAAGTCCAGGGGACTATGAGCCAGTTCAAATAAAGAACAAGAGCCAGAAACACCTTTCCAAGGATCAGAGCAACTCCAGAATCAAAGGCTAAAAAAGAACATGGTTTGGCTTTTAGAGGACCAATTGGAAGCCACCTCTACAAAGTCCAACTCTGTTGGCCTTAGACATCATGGTTAAAATATATATATATAATAGTCACATATTATATATTTATACATAATATTTGTGCATTACATACTTTTAATATATTATATTCATATATTGTATATTCTGTATATATTATTATGTTAATATATTTTCTATTTACATTTTAATAATTATGTTATATATTTAATAATTTTACATATTACATTTATATATTAATTCAC
This sequence comes from Arctocebus calabarensis, assembly GCA_963573935.1. NCBI lineage: Eukaryota > Metazoa > Chordata > Mammalia > Primates > Lorisidae > Arctocebus > Arctocebus calabarensis. The sequence goes on along the minus strand of CAUYON010064759.1, from coordinate 21,441 downwards.
ATATATTATACAATATATAATATATTAAAATATATATTACACACATTATATATGTATTTTACACTTTTGTCCCTTAGGATGAAAAACTTAAGCAAGTGAATTGCCCAAGAAAGGAAGACCATGACTCAAAAAAACAAAGTAATTGTAATGCTTGGCCCAGCAGTTCTCTTGGACACCCAGATCAGCCTATCTAACCATCTCTACCATTTCTCTTTTCGATTCAACCAAAGTAATAAAGAAGTACTGACTTCCTACCTATTGACTACTAGTGAGAGAGCTTGCTCTCAGTTCATTCTGGAATGAAATCTATCAGAAATCTGTTCTGAAAACATTTTGGCCACTGCTTTTACAAGAACAGCTATCGAATACTGATAGTTTTGATGAGTACAGTGCTTGGATTTATACTTCTCAAAAGTACTGAACAAAACCCCTGAACTATTAGCAAAAAAAAAAAGAAAAAGCCCATAGGAGAAAGTTTTGCAACAGATAGTATTTCCAGAAAGATCTGGGCAAAGAAACATTAGACATTTATGTAATGTTCTACTATCTAGATTTTAGGTCAATGCTTATTTGGCATGGCTGTGTTTTCGATTATGCTTGGGCATAATCTTTTTCTGTGATGTATTCTTTATTGTTAGGTGTGGGATAGCAAGCAAACAAAAAAGACCTTCCACTCAAATGAATGCACAGCGGAATTCCAAAATATTTTAAGACTGTTAATACCAAAAAATGGAAAATAAATAAAAAACAATAAAACATGATCTTAATCTCGATGATATCAATACCATGGAAGGATCTAATAAAGATTTTTTAAATAAGCATGCTTATCAAAGAGATCCGTGAAGGCACGGCATCTATCAAAAACAAATAGGCAGGTATCGAATAAAAACAGGTGGCTCTAAGACAAAAATGGATGGATATGGAAATTAACTAGTGGGAAATCTCTGAAATGAAAGAGAGAGTCATGACATTTGGAGTAACACAGGCTTCCCTTAACAGTTATAAATGCCAAAGACAAGAAACTGGAAGAAAACAATCACCAACTTTAAATTTTCAGCTGTGCTACCATTCATCAGCAAAACATTGACAATTCCATAGCTACAGAGACTAAAAACTACTAAAGGATGTAAAGTAGTAGCAGGATGCAAAGAAAGCCTGGAAAAAAGGTACAGGATGAAAAACCAACAGCGAGTAAGAAGTTGATAAAATGTATTAGCATATTTAAATAACTACTGTTAATGAAATAATAACTTCATAATTAACAAAAACATTTATAAAAAAGAGGTAAAACTGGATAAGCATAACAAAATAGGGGGATGCTCAAAGTGTCAAAAAAGAAAGGAAACACTAAATAACTTTAGATTTAGATTCAGACATGATGAATAGTTTTATATTTTAAACTGTCAAATTTATGTTTCTTTCAAAAAATTAAGAGCAACCACTAAAAGAATGGAAATAATTTGTTTACTAGACCAGCTGCAAAATGCTCCACTTTTGTGAGAAAAGAAAATATGAGAACCTCTATTAGCATATTTTATATAAAAGAAATAATGAAGCAATAATATTTAATATCCAGACTTCCATGGCAACTTTATTTTTTCCATATATCAGTCTTGAAACATGCTGAAAGTAGTTACATAACATGGAGTTGACACAAATTAGGAAACCTAATTCTTAATCTGGTTTTAAAAGTGTTGAAGTAAAGGATTTCAGTGGATTTACAAATCATTTGCTAAAATATAAAGATGCAACACACTGATTAGTTTTCAAGAATAAACACGGACAACAGGAGAGAAAGCCATTTATTAGCTGAATTTCAACCAAGAGTTATGCAGGAAAGGTTAATGGGACTGAATTATGAGTTAGCAAATTCAGCCAAGGAGGCATTTCTTCAATGAGGTATCTTTTCTAACTGGAATTGTCATTAAAAGCATGTATCAAAATAAACTTGTTGAAAACCATATCATGGACTTGCTGTATCTGGAATCATCAAAGGAAGGTTTAAAAAAATGATGCATAATGATCATTTTCCTCCTTAAAAAATTAACAGCTATGGGGGCCAGGCTCGGTGGCTCATGCCTGTAATCCTAGCACTCTGGGAGGCTGAGGCCAGTGGATTGCCCAAGCTCACAGGTTCGAGACCAGCCTGAGCCAGAGTGAGACCCCTGTCTCTAAAATTAGCCAGGCTCTGTGGCTGGTGTCTGTCTGTACTCCCAGCTACTGGGAAGGCAAGAGAATTGCTTGAGCCCAAGAGTTTGAGGTTGTTGTGAGCTATGATGCCATGACGCTCTACTGGGGGCGACAAAAGGGAAAGTTTATCTAAAAAAAAAAAAAAAAAATTGAAGAATTTTACCTTCTTAGTACAATAAAATTTTGTTATTTTTGTTTGTTTCCTCTTGATCCTGACCTTTAAAGTGTTATATTTTTGTGCTGTGTAATAGTCATCATATGTTATCTAGAAGTCAATGTATGCAACTTCTTAATTGACATATATATATATACACACGCGCGCACACACACATATACTTAGAGAATTTGCTCGTTTTTGAGTGCCCTGCTTACTAGCTAGCTGCAGCACAACCTCCCTCCTTCAAAGTTCTGCTTGTTCTCCTGCCTTGACTTCGTGTTATTTACTTATTTATTTATTTTACAGTCCACTGCTATTACCAAAGATGAAGTCTACACATCCTTCTCTCTCTGCCGCCACTGAACTCTTGGCACATTCACCCTCCTGCTCAATCACTGGATCACTTTCCTTCCTTCAATCAAGAAATTACATCATTCTTACCTTCTCTCCAAAACCTTCCCTAACAAACTGGAAGCACATGAAATGTCCAGTACTCTACTTTTACTCACCACCAGGCAAAATATGACTACTACTTGGTTTGTTTATACTAACATTTCATTTGGTGTACATTTAAAAATTTCAGTGTAAGTAAATGTCTTCCTGTTTTTGGTTATTATATTGTTCTAGATTATAGAAACCAAAAAGATAGCATTACTGAAAATATCAGGTGATTTGGGTTAATGGCTTAATTTTACTCATGGGGGTTCTTGGTGCAGGGTTTTAATACCAAAAGACAACAGGCGCCATGATAAATGTGGGGCAGCTGATCTCAGCTTTGCCCTCTGAGCACTTCACAATCCTCACCCTGTCCTCTCCCAGGTCCCTCATTGAGGTGCCTCAACTCCTGCTGGAAACTTCCCTTTCACCTACCCTCTTTACCCCCCAACTGTCAGCGGATCTCGGGTCCCCACTTCTCAGAGAGAGATCATAGGTGTGAATTCCCTCTGTTCCACAAAGCCTTGCCTCTTAGTGGGATCTACCACGGGTTCCCCACATTTATTCCACCTGGCAAACTCCACCCCCATATGTATGCTATAATCATTATAATTCCCATAAGACTGATGTTCATTGGGCATTTGGGGAAATGTTGATAGAAATGGGCATTTCATACGTTTTTTTTGTTATTTTTGTTTTGAACACTTTAGGCACTTAATTATGTCTAACTACTGTAGTATGAAGAAGACTGTAGTATGAAGAAGACTGGTTTCCAAAGATGGGCCTGAGGAGTTGATGCAAGCTGCAGAAAGCCCTTTTTAGTCATCAAAATCAAAGTCCAGGAATCCATTTCTCTACAGCAAAAATGCAAAAGGACGAGAGGGGGAAAAGGACCATCTGGAACCCGGGAGCCCTTAGCACTGAAACCTGAGGTGAGCACACTGGCAGCTAAAAAACTAAAGCACCCACCTCAGTGAATCAAGGCATTTTCACCTTAGTGAATACAAGGAAAGCTGACAAAGTCATAGAGATGGTTTCCAAGTATATTTAGCTTTTCTAATAAAACCAATAGGCCTGGGAGTTCTCTAAGCAGCAAATTCTGACATCTAAATGGGAATCCTCAAGTGTCAATTTACAGGGTGTCCCCAAAGTCACCATACATGGGGAAAACGGGAAACTGGAGCTAAATGACCTTTATTTACAAGATATTCATTACAAAATTTTACACACAACATTTACAAACTATTTTCCCTATGTTGGATTCCTCTTTCTACACACACATACACACACACACACGAAGTCTTCATGGCAAAGATGTTCCAAGGTATCTGTTGTTACATGAGTCTGTTGATTTTGTCACATGAGTGGAAACTTTAGGGACACCCTGTAGGTATGACCTGGTCCCAGGATTGTATTCTTAACACGAAAGTGATTGCATCGCTTGAGAAGCCCAACACAGCTCTTGCCCTGCTCCCAGAGTTAAAGTGAAAACCATTTCATCAAACACTTTGACTAGCAACCTGTCCAGATCTAAGATCCCAAGAAGGCCATTTTCCACTTGATTCTCACTGAGGGCCACCATTAATGAGTTTTCTTTTATCCCAGCTGTACCTATAACCCAGACCTAACACCCATTTTTGAATGTCAGATGAGATACAATAGTAGCAGCTCTCAGGTTTCTGAGCATTAACTATTTACCAGGCACTGTGGCTAATTATTTTCTTCTGAATTATTGCATTTAAACCTAACAAGGTAGAGTTTGGTCCCGTGATTATCCCCAATTTTTAGATGAAGAAACTAAGGCTTGCAGAGGTTAAGAAACTTGCCTTAAGATGGGGAGCAGTAGCTCAGGCCTGTAATCCCTGCAATGTGGGAGGCCCAAGCATGAGGATTGCTTAAGCCTGGAACTGTAAATCTGCAGTAAACTATAATGATGCCACTGCACTCCTGCCAGGGTGACACAGTGAGATCCTATCTCAAAATAAATAATAAATTTTTTAAAATGTTAAAAAAAAAAACTTGCCTCAAATTACACAAGTGTTTGATCTGGATTCAAACTCAGGTCTTTTTTGTTATAGGATCTTTATTTGTAATCGTTACAGTCAACAGGATTTATCTGAGAAGGTAAGGCTCAGCGTATAGGCCAAACTTCTTTTTATAAAATCTAATTTTATTAATCTCTTAATTTTAATGTGAAACAATAATGTCTTTTATAGCTACAGGCTTCTGTAGCAAAAAAAAAAAAAGAATAAAAGGAAAAAAGAAAGGAGGAAAAAAAACCTCTTGGCCTTTAATATCACTCAGTAGTCTTGGTATGAAAATAAATACCGTAAAATTTCTGCCTGTAAGTAACATTAAAATATGAGCTTCTTTATAAATTCCAAAAGATAGCTGCATTTAAATGCTATTTCTGAAGGAAGGCTAGGTTATGAATCTATAACTCAAAGCAGAATGATATATGCTTACCATTATCCAGCTCAATGTATTTATCACTTCTAGGATTTAAAAAAATAGTTTTCAGGAACTTTGCAAATGCTTTATTATGGCCAATGCTCAAAAACTTATTGAGCCAGCACCAATACAACCAGGTCACTGGAATGTAGAGGAAAGCATCTGTCTGATTCAGGACTGAGTAACTGGCAAAAAAGAGCTCCTGACCCTATCAATCAGCTGAAAGGGTGGCCTCATGCTTACAGGGCATTACAGATGTGTGTGGATGAGTCTACTGTTACAAAACCAGCAAAGGAAAATCTGGTTCAGAGAATCTGCTCCAGGAAAACACAGCCTGAAAAGAATCCATAAGCCTTTAGTTAGTTGAAAATGTTAGTTAGTGGGTACCCACCCCAACAAGATAGTAAGCTCCCCTCCATCGATATAGCTGGTAGGCTCATGCTGGCCTGGTCAAGGCAGTCGGCTGCCCGTGGTCACAAAGATGATTCTCTCTAGAAGGCTTTAAGAAAGGATCAGACTACTATTTTCTCAGATGAACACCCAAGAGCTGCTTCCTGGCAGTCTAATTAAATCTAGCCCACTGACATGATCATTTAGCCCGGCCAGGCCAGGCCTTGAAAATTTTAGACAAGGTAGATGTTCCTGGTTTGCCAAAATCCCCACCACTCCCTATGGTTTCACACAGAGCTGTGTGCACTTCCATGGCCCGCCTCGCTCCTGAAAACAGTGATACCCAAGTCAGCAGAATGGAAAATGTCTTCTCAAATTCCTTTTAGACTTATGATCCTATGAAGAAGGGGTGGTATGTCTTAGTTATCTGTACAACATAGAAAAAGAGAAAGGTCTAAGCTGGATCTTAATGAGCCATGCCCACAGGCTAGCAAGGGAAGCACCACTTTGGAACCACAGTAAGTTTTACATAAGCTACCTCTTGGGGATGCATCAAACAAGGTAGTCTAGGTTTGGAGTGACTTAAATTGAACCTGATACACATTTCATTAGTAGTAAGATGTTTGTTTACTTGGGTTATTCTTCATCAAACCCATCAAATTTTATCATTCTTCTTCTCCTATTCTTGGAGGCAAGTATTGATTGCCTCCACTATGATGTACAGTCAGGCCATGAAAAGTCCTTTTCATAGCTTCTAGGACACTACTGACTGCTCAACAATTGATATTAGAATGAATACATGACCAGATAAGCGATGGATGAGTCAATAAACACTGTGGTCTAAGCAAGGACCATTCTTACTGTTGGCCATTCCACATTTCACCAACAGGAAAATCCTAAAAGAGCCTAAAAAGCTTTTGTTGCTTTTTTTCACTCATTCATAAATTTCTGCCTCATCTTCTTCCATAGCCAATGAGAGTATTATTTCCTCCAACAAAAGTACACTTACCATCAATTACAGTTTTTAAAAATGGGTGTTAAGACTCAGCCTTCAAATTAATTGGGGCTGAGTCTTAACACCCTTTTTCACCATCATGCCTTTATCCTGCTTATAGCAGGATAAAATGCCTTATGCAGGCATTCCTTAAAGAAAGAAGTGGAGGTGACCCCAATCTTTCTTATCAGTCTAGGCCACCTAGAGCAAAGTGCTGAGTACACAGAGGGCAAATCAATAAAAGCCTGACTGATTTAACTGGGGACTGAGTTCTCAGACCTCCCACCACCACCATTGTTCTAAAGGAGTCAGAGGTGAGATGCTATCTAAGCTTAATTACAAAGGACTAATGGGTGCTTACAGTTCACACCACTCAACTTGGCACAGACCACAGCAAGCTTTGGCACCAATCATCTAAACAGCTCTAAGCCTCGCTAGGACCACATCTACCTATGGTCTTTGAGGAATGTAAAGTCCAGTGATTCCTCCCAGGTGGTTATTTTAAAAGTCCTGGGAGCTATGGTGGGGGGAAGAGGAGATAAACACTTGAATCTGATATGAAGGACAAACGCAGGAAAGGCACTGAATAACAATCAAGGTCTAACCAGGTTCTAAGGCAGCAGTAGCGGGGAAATGGGCCAAGACGCTTGTTCTTAAAGAGGCGATCAGCCTTCCTACAACTGTTTTCTCTACCTGGTTTGCAGTTCTACTTTCAGTTTGCTTTTTCCATTGTCTTTTCATCGGTATCAGTTTCCTGTTTTGGCTGCAACAAATTACCACAAATTTAGTGTCTTTAAACCATCCCAATTTATTCTTAGTTTGTGGCCAGAAACCCAAAATGACTTACAGGACTCAAGTGAAGGGGCTGGCAGGGCTGAGCTCTTCCTCCAGGCTCTGGCCCGCTCTCTTCCTCATTCTAGACTCTGCTGCATTCTTTGGCTGGTGGCCTCATCACTCCAAAATGTCCTTCCTTATCACCTTGCCTTCTCCTCTTTTGACCTTCCTTATAAGAGCCCTATGATTACATTGTAATAATCCAAGATAATTCCCCCAAGTCAACATCCTTAACTGAATCGCATCTGCAAAGCTCCTTTTGGTAATATAAATAATATATTCACAGGCCCCAGGGATGAGAATGGGGACCTCTTTGGGGGGGGGCATTATTTAACTTACCACATCATTATCTTTTTTTTTTTTTTTACCCTCAGTAGAGTGCCATGGCATCACACAGCAACCTTCAACTCCTGGGCTTAGGCGATTCTCTTGCCTCAGCCTCCTGAGTAGCTGGGACTACGGGTGCCTGCCACAATGCCCGGCTATTTTTTTGTTTGCTTTGCAGTTCAGCCGAGGCCGGGTTTGAACCTGCCACCTTCGGCATATGGGGCTGGCGCCCTACACACTGAGCCACAGGTGCCGCCCCACATCATTATCTTAACAAGCTACCTGTCATTAAGTCATTTTAATACACATTCCCTCTCTCCAAGAATGTGTTCCCAGATGACCAAGTCCCCACTGCTGCCTCTACAGGTGCACCTGGGGTCTTGAGTGTTGGGTGACAGGTAGAGCAGATGGCATGCAGTGAGAAGAGTGTCAGGAAGGGCACAAGTAGTGGGATTTGAAAGAGTATGAAGCGGGAGAAAAGAATTGAGGAATTATAAAAAAGAATGTCGCTAAATAATGCACCTGGGGGACTTCCAAGAATCCATCTCTGTATAGCATTCAAAAAACTGGGTCCAGCATGCTCAGAGGTTAACACCAAAGCGTTTAGGCCAATGTTGAATAAAGACGAAAAAGCTTTTAGCAAGACCACAACTGGAACCATGTGTGAGGGAGAATGTGGGAATCAGATCCCCTACCCCATTTATCACTGGGTCCCCATCAAGAAAAACAGTGGAACAGAAATCCAAGTGTTCAGAAAGAATGACAACCGAGCTCTGTAAAGATGATGAGTGCCACACACCTTATCCGGGAGCCTGGACCTCCTCAGCACTCCTCAAAGGATGAAGGGACAGAAGCAACTTGGAAGTGGCATTTCACCCATTTCTCAGAGGCTAGGAGAGCAACTGTCTTTCCCGAGCTCATCCCTGTCACTCCCCTGTAAATGGGTTTTCCAGAGACAAAAACGAAAGTCCTTTTGCTAGTATGGAGAGTAGGAACACAGAGGGCAAAAGGACAGAAAGAAAGATCCCGAGTCCAGGGCAGAACAACGTGACCTTGACGTGGATGCTGGGAGACGAAGCGCAGGGGGCAGGAGCAGGAGCTGAGCTGTCAGCGCGGGGCAGAGGGACTGCGGGCCAGCCCAGCCAGTTCACAGGATTTGCCGCGAGTGCTGCAGGGACTTGGTGACAGCTGCACATTTGGATGCTGTGACCCTTTCGGAGAGATTTGGTATTTCCAAAAACTTCACTTGCTGAAAACCTGCCATATTATTCACTTAGAAATTTGGGTTGTTAAACACCGATTACTGATCCTCTGCTAACGACCTATGCTACAAACACGAGTCATTAGAGTCCCCTTCCTCATGAAGCTCAGGTAAGTGGGAGCCTCAGCAACAAGAATAACCACCAGGTCTAAACTTTCTGAGTAAGAATGACAGCTCAGGGCGGTGCCTGTGGCTCAAAGGAGTAGGGCGCCAGCCCCATATGCCGGAGGTGGTGGGTTCAAACCCAGCCCCAGCCAAAAACTGCAAAAAAAAAAAAAAAAGAATGACAGCTCAGATAGCTATTCCCCACTTGGAAAAAGGAACATGCGCTAAACAGACAGTATCAAGACTGAGAAGAAGGGAGATTCCCAGATCTAACTTGCTGGGGATAAAGAAAGGGTTTTCCCCAAACCAGTCTTCCAGGACGGAGGATCAAGATTCAGTTAGCGTGTAGATACTGGAGCTGCACGTGGACTCTGTGGCCACCTTGTACAACATCTGTAATTCATGGGAGTCCAATGAATAAGCTAGACGATCAGCAACTTGTCTAACTTTATAGAATCTCGACAAACTAAATAGTTCTCAAGTATTATTTTATTCTTTCAAGTACTATGTTAAGAGCCCCCAGTGGGTATAACTTGCTTCTATCAGGAATAGTTTGAACCAGAGGAAAGCTAAGAAGGAGTCTGACAGAAGCCAACTTTCCCCTGAATGAGTCTACCTAGAACCCACCCACTCGGGGAAAGGTTACAGAATTAATGCTAAAATAGCTCCACCAGCATGTAGTGATTCATCAGGGTGTTTATCTTGGGAGGGCTAAATTAAGTAGAACGTTCTGGTAACGTTCTTTTTTAAAATTATCATTCTAACAGCATTTTTTTTCTCTCTCTCTCTAAAAACAACCACCACAACAATAAAACAACCCCTGGTCCTCTTCATGAAAGCTTTTACTTTGGGTACCAGAACTCATAAAGGGCTCTGCTTCTTTTGAGATTTGGATACAATTCCAAATTTGTAATTTGAAATGTGGGCACCGTAACAAAATACAGGGCATAGAACTTTAAGCGAACGTCAGTTTATCCAAGGCACGTCTTTTAGCTTGCTCTGTGAATGTCTAAATTAGAAATATGTTCGCTCATCAGTCATTTGAGTCTGGAAACATTTAAATAATTAAGCTCCAAACCCGGTCAGCACCACAGAATGCTCATGACCCTGGAGATGTCCCAGGCCTCGCCTGCTCTGCTTCAACCGAGTTGAAAAACTCCTCAGAGCCAAGTAAATGTGGCCCGAAGCCCTACTTTTTAGTTTAATGCCGGAAATAAAGTTACCTTTGCTTTTAAAGCTGGAAAATCAGAAGCCTATCACCTATGCGTCTTCTTTTTCCTAATTAGCCTTTAGCGTGTCACTTGACATACTTACCTCAGTTCATATATATTTAAGTGACCATCACCATCTGCTTGGACTTATTAATAAGCAGCGCTGTTCCTTGCCCATCTATATTTTGCATCAAATGCGTCACACCTTATGAAGGTTTCTAAATTTGTTCTTACTATAAGAATCTAAAATTGTCTCACTTCTAAAACCTGGTTTGAAAAATGTAACAGAGAAAGACTAGTTTCAGGAAGCTGTATGTTATTCATAAAACCATTATGTAACGGTCTTCATTCCACAGCTTCTCCCCTCAGCTAACGTGTTTATACAAAGGAGCTCTGCTAGAACAAGTCGATGAGAATAAGAGGGGCCTTATGATGTCAAATGTCCCCACAGACGTGATTCACCCCACCTGCAGCCAGCAGTTCTGACCTGGTTCAGGGGAGCAAAACAGGGCCAAGCACTTTGTAGCGGCTCCGGCCCAACCTGGGTGCAGACGCGCAGCAGTGCAGACTGCTGGCTCCAGACTCAGGCCTGTCAAGCAATGCAAGAAGCCTGGTGCTGGCCAGCACGGTCTAGGCCAAGGCCAGTGCCAGGGCAGAAACCTGGGCATGCTCCTTCGACCATAATCAAACCCTACTTCCTTCCCCTGGGCAGCAGCGATACCCCACTTCCATTTAGAAAAGAAGGAAACTATGACATAGTTCAAACTATGTCAACTCTCACGTATTCTTTCCATATCCCACCAGGTTCTAAACACAAGTTTATCGCTGGTTCTAAACACAAGTAGTTAACCTCCCATGGCTTTTCAGGGGAACGACTGTCAAACATACAACTGTATTGTACCAATTCATCCCATCAACACTTACTGAACACCAACCTAGGCCAGGCATTGTGTTAAGTGATGGGAAATCATCTGTGAACAAGTGCTGCTCTGAGAAGTCACAGGGGCAGAGGGAGAGGGGTAATACAGTGCAACAACCGTGGGGACCAGCAGAACAGAATGGAGAGCCCAGAAATAGATCCTCATGTCTGCAGTGAACTTATCTGTATCTGCCCCACTGAGAAGCCACTGGGATTAATATAGTGCAGAAGGATTCATATAGTGCAACAACAGTGTAGAGCACCAGAACAGAATAGAAAACCCAGAAGTAAATCCTCATGTCTACAGTGAACTTATCTTTCACAGAAGTGCCAAAAACATACACTGGGGAAGGGACAGTCTCTTCAATAAATGGTGCTGGGAAAACTTGATATCCACATGCAGAAGAATGAAGCAAGGCCCTTATTTCCTACCATATACAAAAATCAAACCAAAATGAGATAAATACTTAAATCTAAGACCTGAAACTATGAAACTACTAAAAGAAAACATTGGAGAAACACTTCAGACATTGGTATGGGCAAGGACTTCTTGAGTGATACCCTCCAAGTGCAGGAAATCAAAGCAAAATTGACCAAATGGTAAAACCAAAAATGGACAAAACACTAAAACTTTAGCACAGCAAAGATAACAATCAACAAAATGAAGAGACAACCCATAGAATGGGAGAAAGTCCATGCAAACTACCCATCTAACAAGGGATTAACAACTAGAATATATAAGGAACTCTGATGATTGACTGGAAAAAGATCAAATGATGTCATTAAAAATGGGCAAAGGATCTGCGTAGACATTTCTCAAAAGAAGACATATAAATGGCCAGCAGGTGTATGGGAAAATGCTCCACAGCATTAGATATCAGGGAAATGTACAGCAGAAGTACAATAAGCTATCACTTCACTCCCGTGAAATGGCTTTTCTGAAGAAGACAGGCAAGAACAATTACTGGCAAGCATGTGAGTAAAGGGAACTCTCGTGCACTGTCAGTGGGAATGCAAATTAGTGAAGCCACTGTGGAAAAAAGTATGTAGGTACCTCGAAACACTAAAAATAGAATTCCCATGTGACCCAGAAATCGCACTGCTGGGTACATATCCAGAGAATGGGAATTCAGTGTATAGGAAAGATCTCTACACTCCCAGGGTTAATGCAGCACTATTCACAATAGCTCACGTACGGAATCATCCCTTCACCGATAGTGCATAAAGAAATTGTGGTACCTATACACCATGGAATAGCTAAAGCATGAAATCCTGCCATTTACAACAACATGGATGGAACTGGAGAACATTAAGTGAAATCAGCCAGGCACTGAAAGACAAAACTCATGTGTTCCCAGTCATATTGAGAGCTAAATATTAAAAGCAATTGATCTCATGGAGACAGAGAGTAAAATGAAGGTTACTGGAGGCTGGGAAGGGTAAGGGAAGGATAAAGTGGGGATGGTTAACAGGTGCAAAAATATAGTTAGATACTTATAATAAACTATATTTGAAAGCACAACAAAATAACTATAATCAACAAGTTGGGATATACTTTGAAATAACTAAAAGAGTAGAATTGGAATGTCCCTACCACAAAAAAAAAAAACCTGAGGTGATGGATACTCCAATTACCCTAATTTGATTAATTCCAGTTGACAGTATTCTTGTATCAAAACATCACACACATATATAAAGATATATAACTATTATGTACCCATAATAATTAAAAATAAAAAATTTTAAATTAAAACAAAAAACCCCAAATGTGTTGTTAATGATTTTCGTTTGTAGGACAGGTTGATGATCCCTTACCTGAAATGCTTGGGATCAGAAGTGTTTCAGATTTGGGAGATTTTTGGATTTTGGAATATTTCCATATATATAATGAATTCCAAGTCTAAACACAAAATTTATTCATGTTTCACATCCATCTTATATTCCTGGCCTGAAGGTAATTTCATTCAATATGTTTAATAATTTTGTGCATAAAACAAAGTTTGTGGACAAGAAGCCATCAGAAAGCAGTGGTATCGCCATCTCATACCGTGCCCCAAAAGTCTCAAATTTTGGAACATTTCAAATTCAAATTTCAGATTAGAGATGTTCAACTTGTAATATAAATAAAACAGACAAGTGGATTATCATTTTTAAAAGTTAGAACTACTTTAGAGGCTGCTGATCAATAGTAGGGAGAGCAGAGAAAAAGTCTGCACTAGAACTATACTCAAATGTGAACTCACGAAGAAATATTTGCTGTGATAATATAGTAGAACTTATACGTCACTTTTGGTTTTTTGAAGCAAACTAACATGGGAAAAAATGTCCAGCACAGAGCCTAACACATTTAACATTCCCCTATGAATTCAAGAGCATTCAACATTTGAATGAATCAATGAGTTAGCTAAAATTTAAGTCAGATAATTGTGGGGATCATTTTAAAGTGATCTACATGGATAAGATGTTATTAACTCTGAATGAAACAAGGTTATCAAGAGCATCTACAGGACTTCTACAGATGAAATTAGATTTTACTTACATTGCTCAACCCAAGTTCCTTTTCACTGTGTTTTATAAATGAATACCCATCGATGATTGGAAAAGAATATGTACATTTAATCCAAAAATAAACTTGTTGGGCTTTTAATCCTGATCTGAGAGTTTCCTATAATTATTTGAAGCAGAAATGAAGATACTCCAATAATCTCCAGGAAATTTAGATATTGCTTGTCAGTCACCCTACTCACCCTTCTGGTTTTAGCTTAGATGGATTATTTTTCCAGATAGCCTTCCCTGACTCCATGACAGTCACAGCCACCTCCCTAGGACCCCTAGAAAGAAAAAGACATTTCTCTTTCTTTCTCAATGTGGTTAATGCAGGGTCATTCCAGAGTGTTCTAAATGTCTCTCCAAAGAATTCTTCCCAGACTTTTATCTTATGCCAGGCCTAGAGTTTTGACACCCAGCCGTCAAGAGCCAACTTCATGGTTTTCTGCATGCAGCTCTGTCACCCTTTTTCAAAGAAGTGAAAGTGGAATGTCTCAGCTGACTGGGTGAAAGTATCATAAGGCATGAAGAATTACAGAAAAATATTTGTTGATATTTCAAAATATTGTCTCAAACGCCTAGATAAATTGTCTTAAGAAATGCTGTCTTTTATATACAAATTTCATTTTACTTGGCTCATGGTCAGTAGAATGTAAATGCTGAGTTTTTCTGGCATGGGGTATGGATCTGTTCTGCTCCGTTTATGGTCTTAGCCAACCTGCTGGTGACAAGCAGCTTGCAGTGGCAACATGGCTGCCCAGCGGCAGGAGACAGGTGGAGGCACCAACAGGGCCCACCCACAGAAGCCTTCATACCAGTGACTGTCAACCGGTGTGCCATGCGAGGATCTTAGGTGTGCTGCGAAAATTATAAAGATCAGTAATTAACTTATGCTCAAAGGAAATTCAAAACGCAGTAAGTATATTCTTGGTTTTCTTTCTTTCTTTTTTGGATCAATATAATTTAAGTGTGTGGAAGTTTAAGTGTTCCATGAGATAGAAAAGGTTGAAAAATACTGTAACAGGCCCTTTCTTCAAAGAAGGATCTAGGGGACTCAATTTCTTTACCATGGAAACCTCAGCTAATAAGACATAAGGCTTTTGCCTTCTTAGATCTCCAGATGCAACATGTAAGATAGCTTGTTCTTGCAGACAGGGAGAGATGGATGGATGGATATATAGATATGTAGCAGAAAGCTATTGAATTGGAGATACATTTAAACATAAAATGTTTTTCCTTTCTTCTTTACAATAGCATCCACTTATAATCACAAATTTCTATTTACTGCACAATCCAGGATGTGGTAACTAGCTTTCTAATACTGATTTTGTATTAAGACATATAAATAACATGGGGAGGTGAAACGCTACATTCCTCTTGATTTGTATCTTAAATAACAGTTTTAAGCTTCCGCAGGCTGACAGTCATTTGCTCTAAAAGCACATTTGAATTCACAGACTGGCATTCTCCTCTCAACAATTCCAGAAGCTCATTAGGCCTTGTATGAAAGCTGGGAGGTTTTTATGAATGTGGATCC
The DNA here is from genome assembly GCA_963573935.1 of Arctocebus calabarensis. Lineage (NCBI taxonomy): Eukaryota > Metazoa > Chordata > Mammalia > Primates > Lorisidae > Arctocebus > Arctocebus calabarensis. The sequence continues at coordinate 6,083 of CAUYON010064759.1, read as the reverse complement.
TTCAGCTTCATGGTGGTGAGTTCCTAAAGGTCATCTGCAGCACATGAAAAGTTTTAATGAAAGTAAGACCAAACACAGGGAAAATATCAAAGTCAAAATCACTTTTAAAATAAGATCTGTGGATTTTAATGACTGTAAGACCACCCCAAATTCCCATTTTTATGTAAACCAAATTTCTTTTGAAATAAGTACATCTTCTTTATTCACTAGATACTGATAAACTAATTAATTTGAAACTCTGTTATTATGAATTTTAATGAAGAGTTTTAATGTATGTAATAAATTCAACCTTAGCACGACTGTTACCTTTTTAAATACGATGCTGGGTTAAGAATTTTCCATCTACCTTTACAATTGAAATAAGTTTGTCATTTTCCCTTGTCCTGCTATTCTTTCCTGATTCTAGAATGAGCTGGGATGTGTTTCATCATTTTCTGTATAGACATCAATAGGATAAGATTAGCATTATGGGACAATTTGTGTCTTCCTCCCAAATTCATAAGTTAAAGTCCTGACACCCGAATACCGCAAAATGTGACTAGATTGGAGATAGAACTTTTATTTTTGTTGTTGTTGTTGCAGTTCGGGAGGGCTGGATTTGAACCCACCACCCTCGGTATATGGGGCCAGCGCCTTACTGACTGAGCCACAGGCACTGCTTGAGACAGGACTTTTAAAGGAGATAATCAATTGAAGTGAGGCTGTTAGTGTGGGCCCAATTTAATATGATGGGTGTCCTTAAAGGAAAGGAAAACTGGGACACAGAAAGAGACATTGGCAGGGAGTGTGCAAAAGAATGCTTTAAGGAGGCAGCCACGTGTGAGGCACATAAACCTCAGAAGAAACCATACCAGCTGATGCTTTGATTCTGGACTCCCAGCCTGCAGAATCGTGAGAAAATAAACTTGTTGTTTAAGCCACTCAGACTGTAGTATTTTGTAACAGCAGCCCCAGCAAACTCACATAATCAGAATAATTAGTTCTTTAAATGCTGGGTTGAATTCACTAGAATCTACTGAATCTTATACAACATTTTGATTATTGATTCAAATTAGTTATTAGTTACACAGGACTTTTCAACTTTTCAATTCTTCTTGAGCCAGTTTTGATAAATTAAATTTTGTAGGAACATGAACATTTAAGTTTATATACCAAATTGCTTATAATATCCTCTTGCTATCTTTAAAAAAAAATCTCTGGATGAGTCCAGAGCAAGATGGCAGTGGAGTAACAGCTTTCTTGCAACTAAGCACTGTGAGACTGGGGAGAGTAGACTTCAGGCGTCTCTGGCTGGTGGGATCTGCCTAGAAACATCCCTTTGTGGACACAGGGAGACAGTGTGAGACTTCTGGACTCCCTGAGGAAGGCAAAAGCAGTGGAGATCTGGCAAGTGGTCACGTGTATTCCTTCGGTCTAATCCTGCCAACAGCTGTAGGTACAGCAGCAGTGAGATTGCAAACTGGAAAGGCCTTACCTGTGAGCTGTTTGGATTTTTTTTGGACTTGGCAATCAGTTGAACTACCTTGGGAGAACTTGGTCAAGAGTGCAGAGGTGTTTGAGTGTTGTCTAGGGCCCCAGACTGACCCACCGAGCCAGATGGAGCTACCAGTGTTTGGTTTTAGGCCATCTGGAGCCACTGTGGGAGAACTGCCCCAGCAAGCTCCACCCTCAGAGTCTCAGAACAAGCATCAGGCAGGAGTGGGTAATCTAGTGATTGAGCAGCCTAAAGGTGGGGACTGAGATGCCTTACAGCCTTAGCCCTCAGGGGCTTAGGGTGAGACCAGTTTTGGCACACTAGGTAAGTGGATAGCCACTTAAGGAGTGATCCCAGCAACAAGTGCTTTCCTAGGAAAGCTTCTACTTAGCCCAAGGTAGCAATTTAAAGTCCTTCTAAGCAGGCTGAGGAGGATTTAGGTTCTCCACCCTGCAAGGTTTGAGAAATCATTAGAGGCCTCCAGTCTCCATTTCATACAGCTGTATCAGCATTGTGATTAACATATCATACCCCAGAAGATCACCTATTGCCCAGACAATATGCAGCAAGATATATATACTGCTTTGTTTTTTGGTTTGGTTTTGTTTTGTGTTGTTTTATGAGTTTTTTGTTGTTGTTCTGTTTTTAATTTCAACATTTTCCTTTCCTTTTTTTTGTCTTTCTTTTATTTTTTTTCATTTTTCTAGTTTAAATATAATTTTCCATTGTTACCTTTTTCAACAATTAGAACTTCATTTTTGCTGGTGTTTCTACCCCTATTAATTGGTTTTTTCCCCAATTTTATCCCATAAAGTTTTCGGTTTGCTTGTTTTGGTTTGATTTATTGCATTTTTGTCTTTCCTCTCTACTTGGTGGAGGTGGAGTTCTGTGTCCAAACAGGCTGGTAAAGAGCTGCTGACCTAACCACCCAATCCGGCACCCCCAGAGGTTGGGGGTTCTTAAGGTTGGGTCAAAGTACTCTCCTGTACACCCATATTGCTCCCGTCCTCCTCTTACTGTGCCTGTCTTCTTTTTGTCAATAGTTGCTTCTATCCACCCTCTCCCCTTTCTCCCTTTTTTTTTTTTCCTTTCTTTCTTTTTTCCCTTCTTGATCTTCAATCTTCTCATCCTTCTGGTCCTGTACTAAAAGGACTCATTGAAACCCTATTCCAAAAGCATTGAAACTTAAAGAGCAGGAGGAAGTGAAAGGAAAATTAGGGCAAGGAAACAGATAAAAGAAATCACTCATGGGGAAGAATTAGCAGAAAACACCTGGCATCATGAAAAACCAGTCCAGAGCAACCCCCTCAAGGGACTGTGAGGTAGCTACTGCAGAGGACTCCACCTATAAGGAAATGTTAGAAATGACAGAAAGGGAATTTAGAATACAGATGATGAAAACAATCGAGGAAATGAAGGAAACAATGAAGGAAACTGCTGATAAAGTGGAAAATAACCAAAAGGAAATCCCAAAACAAAATCAATTAAGAGATGAATGCTATGAAGAGTATAAAAAGGATATGGCAGAGATGAGGGAAATGAAGCAGTCAATTAGGGAACTTAAAGATGCAGTAGAAAGTATTAACAACAGATTACACCATGCAAAAGAAAGAACCTCAGAGGTAGAGGACAAAGCTCTTCAAATAACTCAGATAGTTAAAGAGGCAGAAAAGAAAGGAGAGAAAGCAGAACGTTCACTGACAGAATTATGGGACTCTATCAAGCATTCAAACATACGAGTTATAGGTATCCCAAAAGGGGAAGAGGAATGCCCCAGGGGAATGGAAGCTAGAAAATATTATACATGAAAATTTCCCAAATATCACAAAAGATTCTGACACTCTCCTTTCAGAGGGATATCGGACCCCAGGTCACCTCAACTCTAACAGAGCTTCCCCAAGACACAGTATGATGAACCTTATCCAAACTCAAGACAAAAGAAAAGACTCTTTAAGCTGCCAGGAGTAACCACCAGTTGACCTACAGGGGCAAATCTATCCGGGTGACTGCAGATTTCTCTAATGAAACTTTCCAAGCAAGAAGACAACGGTCATCTATATTTAATCTACTTAAACAGAACAATCTCCAGCCCACAATTCTATATCCTGGCAAGCTAAGCAATAAAATTGACAGAGGAATCAAATCATTTACTGATATACAAGAATTGAGGAAATTCGCCACAACAAGACCAGCTCTGTAGGCAATACTTCAACCTGTTCTACACACTGACCATCACAATGGATCAAAAGCAAAATAAGAACTCAGAAATTAAAGGACAGAACCTAACTTCCACACTGATGCAACAGATAAAACTAAGCAATGGACTCTCACAAAATAAGATGAATAGAACACTACCACACTGATCAATTATCTCAATAAATGTTAATGGCTTGATTTCCCACTGAAGAGGCATAGATTGGCTGACTGGATTAAAAAAACACAAGCTGTTCATTTGCTATCTGCAGGAAACACACTTAGCTTCAAAAGACAAATTAAAACTTTGAGTTAAGGGTTGGAAGACAATATTTCAGGCAAACGGAATTCAGAAGAAAAGAGGCGTTGCAATCTTATTTTCAAATACATGTGGATTTAAAGCAACTAAAGTCGAAAAAGACAAAGATGGTCACTCTACATTGGTCAAAGGAAAAATACAACAAGAAGACATTTCAATTCTAAATATTTATGCACCCAATTTAAATGCTCCTAGATTCTTGAAACAGACTTTACTCAGTCTGAGCAATATGATATCCTATAATACCATAATAACAGGAGACTTTAAGACTCCCCTTACAGAGCTGGACAGATCCTCTAAACAGAAATTAAACAAAGATATAAGGGACTTAAATGAGACCTTAGAACAACCATGCTTGATAGACGCATATAGAACACTCCATCCCACAGATAAAGAATATACATTCTTCTCATTGGCCCATGGAACATTATCCAAAACTGATCATATCCTAGAACACAAAACAAACCTCAACAGAATCAAAAGAATTTAAATTTTACCTTGTATTTTCTTAGACCACAAGGCACTAAAGGTGCAACTCAACTCCAACAAAATCATTCAAGCCCACACAAAGGCATGGAAACTAAACAACCTTCTGTTGAATGTCAGTTGGGTGCAGGAAGAAATAAAACAGGAAATCATTAACTTCTTTGAGCATAACAACAATGAAGACACAAGCTACCAAAACCTGTGGAATACTGCAAAAGCAGTTCTAAGAGGAAAATTTATCGCTTTAGATGCCTACATCAAAAACCAGAAAGAGAGCGCATCAACAAACTCACAAGCCATCTTATGGAACTGGAAAAAGAAGAACAATCTAAGCCTAAACCCAGCAGAAGAAAAAAAATATCCAAAACTAAATCAGAGATCAATGAAATTGAAAACAAAAGAATCATTCAGAAAATTAATGAATCAAGGAGTTGTTTTTTTGAAAAAATAAATAAAATAGATAAACCTTTGGCCAGATTAACTAGAAATAGAAAAGTAAAATCTCTAGTAACCTCAATCAGAAATGATAAAGGAGAAATTACAACTGATGCTACAGAGATATAAGAGATCATCTCTAGATACTACCAGAAAATCTATGTCCAGAAATTTGACAATGTGAAGGAAATAGATCAAAATTTGGAATCATATCCTCTCCCTAGGCTTAGCCAGGAAGAAATAGAGCTCCTGAACAGACCAATTTCAAGCACTGAGATTACAGAAACAATAAAAAAAATTTCCAACCAAAAAATGCCCTGGTCTGGATGGCTTCACACCAGAATCCTATCAAACATTCAAGGAAGAGCTTATTCACATACTACAGAAATTATTCCAAAAAATTGAGGAGGAAGGAATCTTCCCCCAACACGTTCTACAAAGCAAACATCATCCTGATACCAAAACCAGGAAAAGATCCAACTAGAAAGGAGAGTTTCAGACCAACTTCACTCATAAATAAGATGCAAAAATTCTCAACAAAATCCTAGCCAATAGATTGCAGCTTATCATTAAAAAAGTCATACCCCATGATCAGGTAGATTTCATCCCAGGGATGCAAGGCTGGTTTTACACATGCAAGTCCATAAACGTTATCCACTATATTAACAGAAGCAAAAACAAAGATTATATGATCCTCTCAACAGATGCAGAGAAAGCATTCAATAAAATCCGGCATCCTTTTCTAATTAGAACACTAAAGAGTATAGGCATACGTGACACATTTCTGAAACTGATCAAAGCTATCTATGACAAACCCATGGCTAATATTTTACTGAATGGAGTAAAACTGAAAACTTTTCCTTTTAGAACTGGAACCAGACAAGGTTGTCCTCTGTCACCATTACTAGTCAACGTAGTTCACTGGAAGTGCTAGCCAATACAATTAGGCAAGACAAGGAAACAAAGGGCATTCAAATGGGAACAGAGGAGGTCAAACTCTCCCTCTTTGCTGATGATATAATCTTATACTTAGAGAACCCCAAACACTCAACCACAAGACTCCTGAAAGTCATCAGAAATGCAGTAATGTCTCAGGATATAAAATCAATGTCAACAAATCAGTAGCCTTTGTATACGGCAACAACAGTCAAGATGAGAGGCTAATTAAGGACACAA
>CAUYON010064757.1:0-85546 GCA_963573935.1 Arctocebus calabarensis | reverse complement strand
TCAGATACAGTGCTAGATGTTTCCCTGGGCTTTTCATTTAGTCATTACAGCAAACCTGTGTCCCCTGTTAAGTTAGTAAATAATGGGGGTTTGAACTCCTGTGTATTTATTCTAGGCCAGATTACTATTGGACTTATTAACAAATAAGTTAAACAAAACAAAGCCTGGAATTCAGGTCTTGTGGATTTTCATTTCTTCTTCTGCCTCCTCTTCCCGTTTCCTAGTACGAGGGTCTTTTCCTAACAAATGCAACCAGTGTAACATGGTTTCTTGTACCCTCAATGAATCCCCAACAATTAAAAAAAAAAAAATTTTTTTTTTTTTTTTAGAGGAGGTATCGGATGGTATCTTTCTCTCAAGCAAATTGAGAAAAAGATACAGAGATTTCCCATATTCTTTCTGTCCCTTGCTTATGTTTAGCTTTCCCCAATATCATCATCCCCTAAAGAATACTATGTTTGCTATAGTTGGTGACCCTGATTTGAATTGAATTGGTGACACGTCCTATCACTCCATGCTACCCATTAGCGTTTACTCTTGGTGGTGTATATTCCGTAGGTTTAGACAAATGTATCATGACACGTGTCCAGCACGATAGCATCACACAGAGTACTTTCACTGTGTCAAATTCCTCTGTTCTCTCCCTCTTCATCCCTCTCCCCAACCCCCTGCCAATCAGTGATCTTTTTACCATCTCCGTCATACAGTGTGTAGCCTTTACAGCTGGGCTTGAGAGCTCATTCCTCCGTAGTGATCAAAAATATGCCATTTTCTGGATGTGTCCCAATTTATCCATTCACTTGCTGAAAGACATTTTAGTTGCTTCCTAGTTTTGACAATTATGAATAAATGTCCAGGCTTCTGTGTGAATGTAGTTTTCAACTTTGTTGGGTTAAACCCAAGGAGTGCAAATGCTAGATCCTATTGAGTTTGTGTAGTTTTGTGAGGTTTCACCAAACTCTTTTCCAAAGTGGCTAAACCATTTTGCATTTCCATAGCGATGAATGAGAGTTCCTGTTGCTCCACATCCTCACCAGCATTTGATAAGTATTGTAGCTTTAATTTTTTTTAAAATTAGGAGCTAATTCATTTCTCTGGTATATGGAATTTTAATTTCTGTGATGACATCTTATGCATCTTTTCATGTTCACTTACCATCTGTATATATTTTTGGTAAGGTGCTTGCTACGGCCTTTGGCTTTATTTTTAAAATCAAGCTATCGTTTTTTTCCTCTTGTTTAGCTTTAAAGGTTCTTTAGGTTCTTAGAACAGACATCTGTTCTTTGCCTTTTTTGCCTTCTGACAATTGCTAACATTTTTTGGCTTGTGGCCTCATCAGTCAATTGACCAGTGTATATGGCAATTTACCAGCAGATAACAATGCATGAGATATTTCAGAAATAATTTGGTAGCATGTAAAGTTTGTAAACCTGTGAAATCTATAGAACAAGTGGATTTTGCACGACATTTTTGTCTTTATATACCCACATACACTGCACAGTTTCTGTCCTTATATTCAGTGAAATATTTGTTCAACGTCTATTTGGGGCCTGGCTCTGTATCCTATGTACCTGTTAGTGTGGCGAGAGTTTGCAGTGGCTCAGTCGGAATGGCTGATTTACAGAGGGAGGAAGCACAGTGTGGCAGAATAGCAGATTCATTGCAGACTGACAAGTTTGAGTTTGAGTTCTTGCTCTGCTGTTTATTTACTGTGTACGCTTATAAAAATGAAAAATAATGCTCTCTCAAACTTATAGTGAATGAGAGAAATACCACCTTTATTAGAATTTATAGTGTAGATGGAAAGGATTTCTCATTTGGAGTAAATAACATCCTTGCTTAAGTCTCTGTACAAATGTTTTTTTTTCTGTGCTTGGTTTTTGGATGGTGGAGGAGAAAATGGTCAAGTAGATTCCAGACCATTTCCTTACTTCCATTCTTGAGACACAGTGTGGATTTCTCAAACTACAGCTTGCTAACATAATGTGTATATAGCACTAATCTATTACAATGGATATTTTAAATGAAATACTTTAAATCAGAGTGTATTATGGATGGTATGAGTAAAAATTGTTTTGTGAAATTTTATTACTGTATCAATAAATCTGTGTAATCACAGAAAGTGGATGTCTTCAATGCAACAGTGATCATTTCTTTTTGATTAAAGCACACTATTAGATTTCTGAGCGATAAGATTCAGCCTAATCCTTAGCAGGGCTTGGAGAACATTCCACACAGAGTCCTCATTCATCTCTGTTACCTGTCATTGTTTTTCTCCGGATTTCAAGATTCTTGCCCCCAAGCCCCTTCGGTCTGAACTCTTCTGCTTACACATGTTCTTCAAACTGATTTGGAAGCTACTAACCATAGATGTATTTTCACCTGGGTAAACCATCGGATGTTGTGCAGGAAGATTTCGCTGAGGTTCAGCGCAGTATCCCTGGCACTTCCAAACTCATTGTGGGTCCCTCAACCTGTGACCTTTCTCAACCTTGATCTTTTCATATACAGCTCCTTCCTTGGGTTCACCTCATACCACATCCCTCCTTTTCCTAATTCTTCCTAACCGTTCAGGGGCTTCTGTTTAAGTAACAGCATGTGGGGATTAGAAGCCTGTGTTCTATGTGACCTGGACCATATCAGTTCAGTTCTCTGGTTGTAAATTGGTACAAGAACTTCAGAAGAAGGTATCATTGTCAAGAGATTAGAAGTCTTAGTTACTCTCAACTTTCGCTTTTCCTAGTCCTCTTAGCCACCGATCAGGAATGTATACTTCATCTTCTCTAGGAGTCTATGCTTCTTTGGTAATAACATATATTTTATTAAATTAGAATTATCGCCTTTGCCTTCCTAATTATATAGGATGTTCATAAAGTTCATGTGCAATTTGCAATGGCAAACTATTTTAATTTGCACACAAGCTTTATGTCCACCCATATATTATTAAGGGCTTATAAACAAATATTCTATGAATTTTTACCAAGGCAAAAATACTACTGCATTTTACTTTTATTCTCTGGGAAAAAATATCTGTGAATAAAATCGTTGGCTAAAATTTATGTAATTATTTGAATTCTATGTCAGGATGGGAATTTGTTCAAGTTGAACCATCTTTTTTGTTGAAATAATACTTAATTAATTGATATAGTGACACAATTTTATCTTGAAAACAGGAAGTATCCCCCAAAATAGCCCATGTGGTAAGAGAATCCATATTTCAGAGATAGCCAAAGTTAGGATTGGTTTGTTTTTCTAGATATTGTCTATATGTGATTCATAAGAACAGTATTCAATACTTCAATTATATTCTAACCCAGATGCATTTATTCTCTGGATATAAATATTTGAGGGGTTATCTCTGCTGTCTGGTTTATGATTATTTAACTTTTATATTATAACAACACAGCCTTTTAAATACCAGCTCAAAGTCAGCTTCTAAACTTAACTGCAGAATTTAAGAACTGGCAGGACCTGTTCTTGGGCGTCCTTGCGGACAGTCTTCCCTGGAGTGGCTCTGGTGGACACTCTCTGACCTCCTTCTGAGGCGTCTCCAGCCTTAGCAAATTCCAGTGGAGCTTTGAAGTCTAAATCACACTTAGTGAAACTTTCCCCAGACACACAGTAAAAATCGAAAACTTCTTTCCCTTTGCTGCTCTGTTGGTATTATTTATTATTCTCTTTTGAAATTTATTATATTATGTCTAGAGTTATGACAATTTATGAATCCTTTCTGTCTCCTCAACAAGTTTATCAGTACAAACTCACAAGGCAAAATACTTCTAATTCCGTTTGCATCCCTCACCATCCGCCAGCATGTTTTGCCCATAATAACAGTCAATAGTCACTGAATGCGGGAATCATTCCATGTAAAGTATCATGCCATGGTTAAGATTTAATCACAAAACACAAGGTAGATATTAATCATCCACACATATTTAGTACCTACCTGTAATTTTAATTAAATTTGCACAAGTAAATGTGCAAAAGTCTGTGAATAGACAGGTATTACTTTGTTAATATTGCTAAACATGCATCTTTTTACATTTTCTGAAATAGGTTATAAAATATGCTGAATGACCAGTTGTCAGAAAACATAGCTTACAGTATATGACTTCAATACAGAGTTGTACTAAGTAAAAACATCACACCTTTTGAACACTTCTTCCAAAACTGAAAAAAATACTGGGGTTTCCAATACAAACTCTGTGTTTTGATATGTCAAGAACATGTTAACCTTTAAGTTTAAAGTAAATTGAAGGTAGAAATATACCAGCAGTGCCTGTCCTGATTTTTCATAAGTGAAGACAAAGAAAACGTCTTTCCTCTGCTGAAGTCAAGTTTGTTACTTGGGAATTAGGTAGGCTCGTTTTTAGCAAGTATACAAGACTCATGATGCATGCACAACTATAAAATTAGAGACATTTCGATTTTGGTTGGAATAAATGAAGATAATGGCTCTGCCTTAAAATTTATCTTTGCGGCACTGAGCACATTTTCAGGCAGAAAAGAAGTGAAATTAATGCCTGATAAATGAATAAATAAGGGGTTTAACTTTATAGAACACAACATTAAATAGTAGTGCAGAGATGGTAATGATATTAATTATACAGACAGAAAATACTTAGTTCCAAAATTACGGACCAAATTCTGTTGGATTTGTTGAGTTTCTCTAATAAAGAAAACACAGGCTCGTTGCCTCTGGCTCAGTGGCTAGGGTGCCAGCCACATACTCCGGAACTGGCAGGTTGAACCCAGCCTGACAACAATGACAACTACAACCAAGAAATAGCTGGGCATTGTTGTAGGCACCTGTAGTCCCAGCTATTTGGGAGGCTGAGGCAAGAGAATTGCTTAAGAGTTTGAGGTTGTTGTGAGCTGTGATGCTACAGCACTCTACCGAGGGTGACATAGTGAGACTCTTGTCTCAAAAAAAAAGAAAGAAAAAGAAAAAGAAAAGAAAACACGCACTGTGGTCCTGTTTTAAGTACTATTCTAACAAAATTGTGCTTTTGTTTAGGGCTTTTTGATAACATCAGGTATCTTGATTGAATACAAAAGCCTCAGGTGGACCCCAGTGTACCCTACGTTTTGAAACTTCTGAAAGTAATGAGAGGATCTACAACTTTGAAACCTTTTGTTTCATATTTGCTATAAGGTCAATATCTTTATAGTTATCTAACAACACTTAAATTTAGCATGAAAAAGAGAGGGAAAGGACATGTCCCAGGCCAATAGAAGGTACACTGTGAATAGAGGAACCAAGAAATGGTGCCTGACATAATAACTGGGCAGGACTATCCATTAGCTACAGATGCGACTGTTCTGAGCCCAGCGAGAATGTGGTACCCACAGACCTCAGAATACTTTCCCTTGTGTTACTGCCCTACAGGGAGATTTGTATTTTCATATTACGGGAATAAAATATAAAACACTTGATTTATATGGTATCATGGTCCAAAAGACACTATATTACTGTAATCTGAACAGTCAGTCCCGCATCCACACGGAAGGATATTGACATTATATGCAGTTACTTTCTTGGAAGGGTACAGGCGAACCTTACTAAATGCAGAATACAAATAAATGTCTTCATAAAATAACTAAGAAAATGCCATGAAGGCTATGTTAATTAGTTTGATGAAAATAGTTCAGATTGTATATGAAACCAGCACATTGTACCCCTTGATTGCACTAATGTACACAGCTATGATTTAATAATAAAAACAATAAAAAATAAAGCATATGTGTTACAAAAAAAAGGAAAATAAAGGGCATAGATGGAAGCTGTGGTCCCAGTCTTTGCTGCCAGTTGAAATCACCTGGGATCGGCTTGGTGCCTGTGGCTCAACGGGCTAAGGCGCCAGCCATGTACACCTAAGCTGGTGGGTTCGAATCCAGCCCAGGCCCGCCAAACAACAATGACGGCTGCAACCAAAAAAAAAAAAATGGCCAGGCGTTGTGGCGGGCGCCTGTAGTCCCAGCTACTTGGAAGGCAGAGGCAGGAGACTCACTTGAGCCCAGGAGTTGGAGATTGCTATGAGCTGTGGTGCCACGGCACTCTATCCAGGGTGACAGCTTGAGGCTCTGTCTGAAAAAAAAAAAAAAAAGAAAGAAAAAGAAATCACCTGGGATTTGTAAGAGGTACTGCTAACTCATGATGGGCTTCTGCTATTCTGCTGTAACTGATGGAGGTGTTCACTGGGCACCCATATTTTAAAAAGTCCCACAGTTGGTTCTTATAACATCTCAGTTTAGTAACCACTGGATTCAAAGTTGGCGAAGCTAGTTGAACGTAGTATGGATAATTCTCAGGAACGTTTGTGTAATGCCAAAAGCATAAGAGGGTGTAATATGATTTTATACTATTGTCACCTGTACTAATATTAAAACCTGTCATAGTAATCATCGATTTTTTTCTTGAGTTCACACCATAGGAAATTGTGCCAAGTGCTTTACATGGACAATTCCACTGAATTTTCTACAAAATAACACATACTATCTGCTTCTCATTTTATTTTTTAAAATAGAAAGAGTCAGGTACGATGATTTTTATGGGACCCACAGTCATGAGAATTCTCTGAAATGATTTCCATTCATTTCAAAATAACATGGTCACAGGTTTTTTCTACATGTAATTTCAATATTTATGGAATATTGATATTTCTACATGTTTACTTAGCAGCTTAAAACTTGGCTAATTATTTGACATTTCACAAAGCATTTTATTTTGTGGTAAAAAGACCACTCAAATTATTTTTTTTAATGCAAAGTATTTTAAAATGTGCCACTGGTGAGGAAACTTAGGTATTTAATGACATATCTCAAATCTATCTCATTTTACTATAACATTTTTTGCTGTGTAAAAAGTGTAACATAGTATACTGATAAGTGTGATTGAATTTATAGAAGGATGGGAATTAAGTAGGAAAAGAGAGTGTTTTCTTATGTTTACTATGTTACTTCCCTACCAGAAAATTAATTTTACTCAAGAAATAAATGAACTATAATAGACTATCCTTTAATAGTCACATTGAAAATTGAAAATTATGGCTTGGCGCCTGTGGCTCAATGGGCTAAGGCACCAGCCACGTACACCTGAGCTGGCAGGTTCGAATCCAGCCCAGGCCCGCCAAACAACAATGACGACTGCAACCAAAAAATGGCTGGGGGTTGTGGCAGGCGCCTGTAGTCCCAGCTACTTGGGAGGCGGAGGCAGGAGACTCGCTTGAGCCCAGGAATTGGGGATTGCTGTGAGCTGTAATGCCATGGCACTCTATCCAGGGTGACAGCTTGAGGCTCTGTCTCAAAAAAAAAAAGAAAGAAAATTGAAAATTATGTATCATGTAATAATCACATTGAAAATCATGCATTTAAATAATACATACAAATAACAGTACATACATACAAATAATACCTGCTTCTATTACTTAGCTACTATAGTAATAATGGGGAGCTAAATTACCGATCTTGCACTGTTGGTGCTCAAAATGAATGATCATAGGCAAATATTACAAAAGGTTGAAAGCTCCTGATAGATAGACTTGAGAAGAATAAAGAGTGTGTCTACAATATTTTTTCTTTCTTCTATTAGAGCCCTTTTATTTGTTCTTTCTGATTTCTTATGTTGAGAGAGAGTTCTGTGTTTCTAACTCCCAATTTAGGAATCTGGTTATTTGACATGCTGGTTAAATGGTATTTTAAAACAGCTATTTAACAAACTTTATTACAAACTCTATTGAGTGAACTCTTCTGGTTTTTTAAGTAAACTAAACTGTTCTTGTATAATAAAAGGAATTAAACTTTAGGCACTAATATCTGCTTCATATTTCGCAACAAATTACAGTTTGGATCAGAAATCTTCCTTTCTGTAAAATGCATATTATTGCTATGAAATTAATAACATTGGGATTGTTAGTGCCAACACTTGATTGATTACATCGTGTCATGAGATTATGTTACATCATGTCATGAGATTGATTATGTTGTGTCATGAGATTGATTACGTCATGTCATGAGATTGATTACATCATGTCACGAGACATGAAAAAAAAATTAAGTCCAGTTCCCTTTTGAATTTTAGGCCACAATGATTATTTGTACTGTTTCTTTTATTCACTTTTAATGAACCTGAAAGAAACAAAAGAATGCTTCAGATAGTTACACGAGAACATCCAATTTGACTCATTTCTTCTTTTCTTTCTTTCTTCTTTTTCCTTGTTGTTTAATCTTATTTCCAAGAAGCAAAATGAAATCTGAAGAAAGGAAAGACTTTGATGTGTGTTTCAGCACCATAGCCTCTGTGGATATTTAGATGCTGATGGCAGAACCATGAGATTGATTGCGTCATGTCATGAGACTTATTATGTTACGTCATGTCATGATATTAAGTCATGTCATGAGATTGATTGCATCATATCATGAGATTGATTATGTCATGTCATGAGATTATGTTGTGTCATGAGATTAAGTCATGTCATGAGATTGATTATGTCATGTCATGCTCAGCTTATTCAGCGCTATTCTTCTTTTATTCCATAGAATAATTTCAGTAACACTTACTTTGAAGTAAATCAATATAAAAATAATTTCTCTCAGAGCAAATGTGTATACTTTGTCTATGGTTATTTTTATGCAAAGAACATCTCATTGGATGTTATTTAAATTTAGTTTTTGCTCAAATTATAAAAGGATTTTAAATAGTTTGTCCATTTTTTAAGGACAGAGTTTTGAATGTGTTCATTTTATTTGTATTTCCCATGTGAGACATTTTAACCTTAGTATGATAAAGATAAGCTGGAGAGGATGTTGACAGAACTTTGTGAGTCCTCATGAATAACTTTTCATGAGAATTTAATAAGACAGAAATGAATACATTGCTAAATTATTTATTTTAAATTTTTTATTTAATTAGAATCTTTAGATCTATGGAATACCCTGAAACTAAAGGACATGACTCAAAAAGAATTGGAACTTTCTAGCTTTCTATACTTCTCACAATGTCTTAGCAGTCTAATTGTCATAAAACGCCATGACCAATATTGAGTTCAGCCTCTTAGTTAACATCAATTAGTCATTTGGTGTTTTGTTTCTCATGCTGAGTGCTTATAAGCTGATAATCATATGGGAACCAATTATTTAAATCCATAAGCTTCACCCTTATAAATGGTAAAATTCTGTATTGAATCAGAGGATCACTTAAATTCTAGAAATACAAATATAATTTTCAAAGCAAAGATTGCTGTGGTTTAGGCTGGACATGTAATTTCTTTCTTCTGTGGTGTATCCACTCTTCCTCCATTTTGTCTGTCCTTTGGCAAACCTAACATATAATACTGGTTGCGTCTCAATTATCCACATCCTGGCACCCGAAGACTCACACACACAACAATCTCATCCTGTATGGATGTTTTCATTGAGATTTATTTGTAAAGCAAAAAATCCAGTTTTATGTTAAGTAGGTGGGTTGTTAATCTGCAGGAATGCCATTCTCTATCAGGCCTTTATGAATTGTTCCTAAGTACCAAGCCAAACAATGAGTGCTTTATATTCATTCTGTAATTAGCCAAAATAATTCTCGTTAAACTCCGATAAAAACTTCTAGTATGAAATGAATGTAAAGTATTCATTCCTTATCTTTTTTTTTTTTTCTGGTTTCATTCTAGCTTGTGTAGTATTTAAAAACAGTTCTCTAAGTCGCTTTTCCCTGATGTTTGTGTTGCAGATTGAAAATGTTGATGTCTGCCTTAGTTTTCTAGCAGCCAGAGGAGTAAATGTTCAAGGTCTATCTGCTGAAGGTAAGAAAAAGCACAGTTGTGCTTGTCATCAATTCTTCTAAAAATTTTTCGTAACCTAAAAAATGTGATGTTGGAGCATATTAGCTCCGTAATGCAATAAAGGAAATTGGTAAAGTTCCTCAAAACATAAACATAATAATTATTAATGTACAGTTTAATTATTTAAAGTATTTTCCATATTTTACCAGCACTGTTCTTTTCATGATTAAGTATGTGGAGGGAAGGGGTGAATCAGTAAAGCGTCCTCACATTATTCTTAGGGCATGGTACTTTTAGATTCTTAAGTAGCCTTTCTAGCAGAGTGCTAGGTAGATATAAGTACATGTCAAGTAGTACAATTATGGCTCAAATTTTATTTTATCAGTAACATTTCTGTCATATAATCCAGTTGGGAGTGATAGTCAAAATATTTGCTAAGTTTAAATAAATCATGATTTCTTAAATAATTATCTCTAATGGGATTAGTGAGTGTTATATATAAAGGTTTTAAACTATTAAAGTTTTCAAAGATCATCATTAAAATTGAAATATAATACAATGGGAAAAGATTAAATGAGTATTGTCATTTTTTTTCTGAGCCATTTGTCTTTTCACATATAAAAGTAGCAAAAGTTTGCACAAATTTGCCATGCATAGAAAATTTGCCACACTGAAGAAAGCTAAATGATGTTTAAATCTCTTTTATGCTTATACGCTATGAAGTATTATATAGTACATTTCAAGGCCAGATATCTTAGATACACATCTAATTGCTGGTTCTGTTACTTAGATTAACATTTGAGTAAAATTTTCCAGGACAAATATGAGCCTTTCTGAATGGTTAAAGGGAGGGTAGAAATGCCATCATTTGTTCATTTGGTGTCTCTTCTCAAATAGCAACATATATTGACAAGGGCCTATTGATTTTCATTCATCTTTAAAAAATAAACAAATACTTAATCAACATGATTTTCTAAATGTATTACATATACATAATAATTAAATGAAAAAAGTTAAAACTCTTCAAACAAGGTCATTCAGGCTTACAGGAGAAAATTAATACTTTCTCCTTGTAGGTTCAGATTGCTCAGGTCAACTTTTCTATAGCACAGAAACGATGAGGAAGATCGGGGGGGGAAGGAAAACAAATTAGAGATTCATTTCAGATGAATAATTCTACTTCATGGTTTGGGTTACACAAATATCAGAAAACAGGGAATTCAAAAGTTTGTTAAGTTTTGTTCATATCCCCTCCAAAAGGAAACATGCAACCTTGATCTCAGAGGAGGATGTTTTTCATTGCCAACAGAAAATTTTATTTAAAATATGATTACAGGTTGTGGAGCTTCATTTCAAGCTTTACTTCTCTTCCTAGTTTTTAAGTTATAACTACAGAAGAAAAAAGTAGAGTCGTGTAGTAGTCTACTTTGAGAATTTTTTTTTTATTCTGAAAAACTCACACTGGAGCTCCTTCTGTACAAGGAATTCCATTTAACATTTATCCAATTACGTTATCTCACATCACATAAACTGATCGTTATTATTTATTTATATATCATAAAATAAAAATTAAATAATTGGCACTTTAAACTGATGTAGTGTGCTTTTGGAAGACATATGGATGAGATATATATTTGGAAGGTGTAGACATCCATATACAGGGTGGCCAATTTAAAATAGCTGACTATTTTAAGCATATTTATATGTTTTTTAAAAACTGTCCATGCACAGGGTGGGCATAAAGTTCCTGTGCAATTTTAAAATAGCCAACTAAAATAGTCGCCCGGGAACCTTATGGCCACCCTGCATAGGTATAAATAAATTGGTAGGTGAGTGATTTTGTAGGAATGTGCTTGTTGTAAATGCAGTTAGTATTATGAGGTGCAACCACATCATCAGTATTTATAAATGCAGGCCAACCAACATGCAAGTGGCTTTCTCTCTCCAGTTCACAGCCACTTCCGTGCTGCTAACTCACAGCTGTGCGTATTTGTAAGGAAAGCAGTGTGCTAAAGCAGAGAGTGAGCTTATCTATTTATAAGAATTTAACTCTACAAAAATTGTAGTTCGGGGGCAGCAAAGAATCTCTCTTGAGTGAGGTTGTTTCTCTACCCTCCGTGTTCTCATTCTCTCCCTGACATTCGAAACTCTTAGCACTTTTCAGCAATTCAGGGTTGTCTGAGGCTGTGCCTGAGCACCAAGGCATCTGTCTCCATAGATCTAGTTGAAGGTGGTTGCATCTAGCATGTTCTTTGTGAAAAGGAATATTCACTTGGTATTGTTTTTATTTTGTATTTTCTATTTAATACAGAAATAAGAAATGGAAACTTAAAAGCCATTCTAGGGCTGTTTTTCAGTCTGTCTCGCTACAAGCAGCAGCAGCACCACCAACAGCAGTATTACCAGTCCTTGGTGGAGCTTCAGCAGCGGGTGACTCACCCCTCCGCTCCGCCGGAAGCCAGTCAGGCCAAAACCCAGCAAGATATGCAGTCCAGGTAAGGAAGGGAACTGCGAGTCTATTTAAAATTAATTCATCTAAACACAACTTGTTTTTTTTAAAAATTATTGTTTACAAGTGTGAAAAATGGACTTATATAATATCCATGTGATGGGATTACGTGACTAGTGTTAATAAAGTGAAAGCCACTTTTCTTTTGGTTGGACAAGCGGCATCTGTCATCTTTTAGGTGAAATATTTCATTCGTTTTCTGATAATTGTTTTTCTGTATCAAAGTGTGAAATGTCTTCGGTGTAAGTAGTGTGGTGTGGCTACTTCCTTCTACAGGTTACTTTAGCATTTTGAATATGCAAGTAAGTCCCAGCCTCCTGTTATGTATAATAGTTATCTTTCCTTGATGCTTTTAATTAGGTAAACCTGTCAAACATTTCAGGTCTGTTAAACATAGAGCAAGAGAGGCTGGAGAACACTGTTTTTGGCGTGAGATTGTGTGTGTGTTGTAAGCATATACATGTACGTGTTTGTCCGGCTTGAGCCTTTTGGCACACGAAGCCAGAGTCAGGGGTGGGTGCTCCCAAATCGTGGCAACTTCCTTCCTTTTTCTATTGCTAGTACTTTTGCCCAACTGCACGTTCAACCAGAAAAGCAGAGTCAGTGAGCGATATATACAAAAAGATTTATTGTAGGGTAGCGCCTGTGGCTCAAAGGAGTAGGGCGCTGGCCCCATATTATGGAGGTGGTGGGTTCAAACCTTGGTCAAACACTGCAAAAAAAATAATAATAATAAAATAAATGTAAAAAAAAGATTTATTGTGAAGATTTGGTTCATATATTTTAGTGAGCTGGCTACAGGCAACTTTGAATTCTGCAGGGCAGCCCAGGAGGAAGGATAGGCCGAAACTCTTATTAGGAGTTGAAACTGCTGGATACAGGTAGAACGTCTTCTCTCAAGGAAGCCTCAATTCTGCTTTAAAAACCTTCCAACTGGCGGAATTAAACTCACTCAGATTATCTGTGATAATCTCCTTACTAAATATCTATTGATTATGGACTGTAATCACATCACCAAAATACCTTCACAGCAACACCTGCGTTAGGATTTGATTGAATAACCGGAACTATGGTCTAGCCTGGTTGACACATAAAACAAATGATCACAGAGTGAAGTTTCATTAAACACGTATCATGCAAACCACCACTACATTTGTCCCCATCAGTTAGTTCACTCTATTATAGAAAGTGTTATGTATGTTTTTCTTAAGAGGAGAGGATGTAAAATTATTCATCTTTAAAAATATACGCATACCTCACACACATGTAAATATTTACTTTTTTCCAATCTGTGAAGCCAAACTTAAAGCTTAATATTTCTCAGCGAAGCATGATTTTGATAATTACAAATGAGTCAAAAATAAAAGTAAAACTTCAAAATATTTTTATGACCCACCTCCCACTTACTGTAAATTGTTGAGCTGTTCAGGAATCACTTTCTCTTTCATGCACCAACCAGCCCTCACATGAACCTTGTTTCTCACTTCATTTTAAGCAATCTTTCTTTCTCTATATAACCTGTAAATTCTATCCCCTTGGCAGATTTTGACTTATCAGTGAATTTTTAAATTAATAAAGAAAAAATCATAGTTTTATCAGAAATATAGCATATATATAAAGTTTATGGAGTGATGGAAGATAATTTTCATTACTCAATAATGCAGATAATCTTCTGTCTTTAGCTCGTTCTGGCTTTGTATTATCAGGCGAAATTGTGCAGGAGTTAACATGGAAATTAAATCTCTACAGGGTAAGTTTCCTGGATGTCCTTAACAGAGAGAAGGATAAAATAGGAAACATCATGTTTTATATTATGTTTGTGTGTGTATGGTTGGCATAAAGAAACCTAGACTTTGAAACTGCCAGAAATATTTCATGCAATTTGGTTTAAACAATTTGAACAGTCAAGAGGCACGAATGGTAGCTGAAAATATAAAGGGAATAAAGTGATTTTATATAAAGCATCTTGGCGCAGAAGCGATATGGAATATCATTTGTCATTGCTTTCCTCTACATTATGTCTGTGTCTGTTATGTGGAACTTTTTTTGCCCAATTTCTTGCCCAGAACTTTTTGGTAGTTATGACCCTTTTGGGGAAATTTTTCTTTTTCTATTCTTCTTGCTAGATGTACATGGCAGTTATGAAACTGTATTTTTAGACATAAAGCCATACATAGATTTGGGAAAAGGATACATTTTCTTTTTCATTACAAGATGATGAAAGTATTCTTTTCACCAATGTCCTTTAAGATTGAGGTAGACTCAGATAATTTTTCTTTTGACAAATTGGATTTAATAACTTTTTAAATTGATGGTTAACTTAATAAATGTTTATAGAGTACTAGCTTTCCTTAAAGCTACATTCATGACACTGACATAGTGGAAGTCAAAGCATTATTAGTTTCTACATAATTTGTTACATGGTTTGAAATATAATAGACATATTTCAGATGCCAGCACTTATTTTCATTTGTATAGTTTTGGTATGTTGAATTAATCTACAAATTAGAATTTATGTGGACTTACATTTAGCAATGATATTATGAAGTATTTTTCAAAAGTATATATTAACAATATACATAGGAAAGTAATATACTGTATATGTATTAGGACCAAGATAATTAATGCGGAAAAAACATCCCAATGACACATTTATCTTCATTTGCTGGAGGTGTGAGTCACAAATCATGATTTATGATGCCTTTGTATTGATTTCAAAGTTCTTTCCAAGTAATTACTTTAAATGGTATCTTGCTATATTTTTCTGAATTTTTAACCAGAGAGCATTCTTATATTTTTTCTGTAGACTACTAAAAATTTCAGGGCACATTGCTTCAGCTTGAAGACAATATCTCAGTTTTGTTCTGTTAGTTTAAAATAAATCGGTGCAATTGTATATATTTCCATGATATTTATTTTACACCTTAAGGATTTTTAATTTGATTTTGCTGTTTTTAAAATAGCTCCATATGGTCTCAATCTGAACATCTTTCATTTAAAAAAATTTTTGATTTAAAGATGAATAAGTAAAACATGTAAGAGAGAATAAAACAAGGAGGAAGAAATGGAGTGTGGGTGACAAAGGTTCCTCTCTGTCCTCTCCGCTCCCGTCCACCTTGTTGGATGCGTTTATGGCTGTGTAGGTGTGCGTGCGTACAGGCCTGCGTGCATGTGTGTGTGTGAGTCCTCTTTCGGGGTACCTAGATCTCTTACTATACAAGGGGTCACCTCTCGGCTGCTCACCTAACTTCCCTTATGCTTCCAAAAATGGCACTGGTTCCCTGAGGTTACTTGGGGGGGTCAAATAGATCAGTACACATAAAACACTTTGAACATACCTGGCTCATGGCTCTCCCCTACTCAAAACCTTGCAAGAGATCTCAGATAGCCCCAGCTGGCTCCAGCGTTAGGAAATGCACTCCAGCTGGTTCCTTTGCCTGTGAAACTTTTCCCTGGTAGACCAGTTGGCTGAACCTATGACTTTTAAGCCAATTGTTCAAATTTTATTTGTTCAAAGACACTTCATGTTTTTAATACCATTGCCTGCCCATCTTCACTTCCCATTTTACTTGGCTACACTTTACTCTTTTATCATTAGCCACAGACACTGCCTAACTTACAGTCCTCTTATGCACTGTAGAAAGTAAGCACTCTGAGGACAGCAACATGGGAAGTATCCACTTTAGTACATTTCAGTACAATGTCTGATGGTAAAAATGGGGTCGGGGCAGCGCCTGTGGCTTAAAGGACTAGGTCACCGGCTCCATGTGCCAGAGGTGGCGGGTTCAAACCCAGCTCCTGCCAAAAACTGCAAAAAAAAAAAATGGGGTTCAGATTCTAAATTTTTTAATCCATCACAGAGAAATGTTTGTCTATATTTGGAGCCATAAAGACTTGATTAATTAAGTCAACAATTTTCAAACATTTGAACATACTTAATATAAAAATTAGATTTTATCTGTCCATCCAGATATGAGTGAAGATTTAGTATTTTGCTATATTTCAAAATCTTAAGCATCATATTTGCATTTATTGAATAAACTAACACTAGTTTTTATTTTTCTGTATTTCTGACTTTTTAGTTTGTAAAGGGTAGATTAAAGGCCCTGTCTCTAATCAAGGAGGTAAATATGAGAACTATTTTAATATAAAGTGTTAAAAATCATATATAAGAGTTGGGATCATAGTTAATGCCTATAGATAAAGTATCTATAGGAATATGGGGGAAATCTTATTTCCTACTTTAGAAAAAAAGTCAAAAAGAATCCTATGATTTCCAAACTCAGAAAATTCATTTCCATTAAATAAATGTCCATAGCAGTTAGGATATCTCTGCTGATCATACATTTTCATATGTTGCATTTTGACAGAGGTCTGGTTGACAAGAAAAGCAAAAGTTCAATTTCACTGAAACCATAGAAGTACCTGGCTGATGAAACCAGCCAATCATGTCCAGTAAATGAATACATGATTTTCTTGAGAATATCTTGTAAAACATTATAGTGAGAAAATTATAAGATGAAAATTTATTTTTTATGTACTGATCTAGTTATATCTGAGGTGTTAGGATGATAGTACATGATAAGGTTAACTTTTTGACTTGCTATAAAGTTATAAAAGGAAGTGATTTTTCCTAAAATGCAGATATTTTAGTTTAATTTTTGATCGGATTACTAATCAACTTTCCATCCTGTTATCAATAACGTGATTAATTTTACTGACTCACAAATTGTATTAAGTCACGTGAATAAAGAGTTTGGTTTTATGTTTATATAATTAAAACATGTAAAAGGTAAAGAATGTGAAAGTGGACGTGAGAAATTGCATAGATGATAAAAGTGGCGAAGACAGTGTTAATGATAAATCTTCCTGAATTAAACAAAAAAGTTATTTGGGGGATTTGAGAGATTGTGGTCTCTGCATGTGATCACTCACCCTTTTGCTTTCCACTTTGTAGAAGTGAATCAAGAATGTGTTCACTTCAGTTAAGATGAACTTACTCATACTATACTCACAAATTAAATTGCAAGAGCCCTTGGTACGTGTTTTCTGAGTGACTCGTCTGTTCTCTTTACAGCCCCTCTCCCTGGTTCCCGTGACCCCACCACACATGCTGCTCTTGGAACCATCTTCCCATTGAAGATATTTGCCTTGCAGGGTTTCTTTTCCAGGAAACATTATTTCCTTCTGGGAGATTCACTCTGACACTGGGATGGTTTACAGCTTTTTGGCCAAGAGTTATAAATCTTGAAAAGTATGTAAGGAAGTTTAATTTAAGATGACAGGAAGGCTCTAGTAATTTAAGCCCTCATGAACCTGGCTTCAATTAGTTGCTTAACTCAGTTCTGTGGTGTGCCCTATAACGTGCACTTTTATAAATTGAATGAATCAATGAAACTTTAAACAAAAAAAAAAAGAGATTTACAATTTTTTTCTTAAAAACATGATTTTTTTTTTAATTCCTAGAGGTAAATAATTGAAGAGAGAGAAATTGATTGGATTTGGAACAAAGAATGTGGAATGTTTAAAGTGACAGATGTGCAGGCATCTTATTTGGGCAAATTTAAATAGGCCACTGAGGACGGTTCTCACTAAGATGATGACACTTTACATCATGCGTGATTGTCCCAGAGTAGAGTGTTTCAGGCTGACAGAAGAACAAGGGCTTAAACCTAGAGTGAGGAGCTCATCTGGTTTCAAAAGAAATATTTCTATTCCATTTGGATGGATCAAATGAAAGAGGTAGAAAAAGAATAAGGTATAAATTTAAAAAAAGGCAAGGGTTAGTACAACAGTGTCACCTGTTTTAAGGACTTTGACTTCTATTCTTGGACAGATGGAAAGCTACTGTGTCCTGGGAGAGACATAAACAGCCGCATAAGTGGACTCTGACTTGAAAATAGAGTGTAGTACTCTACACAAGGTAGTAGCAAGGAGTCAGGAAGAAAAGCTTGGACGACCGCAGCAAAGTAGAGAAAGGATGTTAAATTCCTAATACACTTGGAAGTATGTGGAAGAGTTAAGTGATAGATTTGCAATGGAACTGGTAAACAGAAAAGAGGCTCTAACGTTGACACGTTAGGTTATCAACAGAGTATTAGCCCTGTGACAGATGAGGCTCTAACATTGACACGTTAGGTTATCAACAGAGTATTAGCCCTTAGAAAGACAATATTTCCAGTCACTTAATGGAAAAAATTTTGGAGAACTAGTGTGATAGGTAGAAGGTCAGATATTTACTTATTGGCATGTCAATTTTGAAACATCTGTGAGATACAGCTAAGTGTGACTATTAAGGACGACAATGGAATTGCAAGGTGAGTTGAAAGGACAGATATAGCCTACAGGTAAAAATTATGGAGACCAAAGCACATAGAAATTTTGAAAACCCTATGAAAATAGACGTGATAAAATCACCAAACCGCGGATAGATGAAGAAGAGAAGAGAATAGAGGCTTTGGATCAGGAACCCAGCAGTGTTTAGAGGTCAGGAATACAGCAATACCTGGAGGAAGAGACCAAACATAGGCTGGAAAGTAGTGAGAAAACAAGGAACACTTACGTCCTGGAAAGCAAGAGAAAAAATAAGCTCCAAAGACGTGGGGGATCAATAGTCATAATTTATAGTAGCCCGTTTTGGAGCCCAGGTCCCATTTTAAACACACAAGTTGACCTTTGCAATCCTCATGGCAGTCCACTGACACAGGTGCTGTTCTCTTAATCCTGGTTTTCAGACAAGGAAACTAAAAATGGAAAGGCCAATTAAATTGCACAAAGTTTCATAGAGACAAAGCTGAAATTGAGTCCAGGCAGTCTGGCTATGAAGTTTGTGTTTCTAACCATTATTAATGGGACCTCAACTACATGAGATGTTGTAGATAAGCAGCATGAGTCTGAGAAATGGCCAGTGGATCTGGCCCTTAGACTTTGATTAGAGCTGAAAACTAATGGGCATCTATAAGGTAGCTACTCTAAATATATACTGTAGACTCAACACATGTACTCTGATTCATTCCCATTCAGAGCCTTTCCGAATGTGAAACGAAAGTTGCTATTTGTTTAAATTTAAGAATAAAATAATAGCTCACTTTAAATATGGGTCAGATCTCCTTTTATGATGATTTGGAGGGATCAGTTCATGAAAGAAAGGAGTATCTATATGGCATGATTTTGTACTTTGAAAATATTCAGTTATTATAGTTTAAATGTGTCTTGCTTTTTCAGATGGTTAGTCTGTTTTGTTTTCCCTATAAAAATGGCTGGGGCGTGGTCATAGATAAGGGTGGACACCCATTTATTTTATTGGCTTTTGATAGCCCTTTATCTCATGTACAATTTCTTAGTCCAGCTTTGCTGTTCTAGATGGATCCTCCCTGCCATGAACACCATGGCAAGCGTTTCCTTGCCCACCACTAATATTCTTCTCTTTATTTCGGCTCTCCAAAATCTGTTGAAGTCTCTTGCCCATTGATGGCCCCTGTCCTCTATCTTATTCACCTTCGTGTCATGAACTTAAACTTTTACTATCCCTTTATCAACATGTTCGTGGCATCATGTTGGAGAGTTTGAGTTTCACCAGGCGTGGACAGAATCATTCTTAATTCTGATAACTTTTACTTTCCTTAACAAAACCAGGATCACTTATCCAACTTAATTTTCTAGGTATAAAATGAAAAATCATAATTATATTTTCTTTGCAAAGGAATTATGAGAAGACAAATAAACTTTTAAAGTATTAGACTGACTCTGAATTTAAAGAATTTAAGGCATTCCTTTTAACATAAATGTTTAGATAAAAACAATGGTGAGTCAGTATTTTATAATTTAATCATAACTACCAAATTTTTTTACTATGAAATGAGTATCATAAGAGGGTAACTAATTTGTGATTTGCTTATTTAAAATTTTACCAAAGGACATATTGATGGACTGTTTGTACATATCATGAATATTTTCTTTTAAGCACTTGAAATTGGCTTCTAACTACAAATAGTAGATTTTTAATATGAAGTTATTCTCTTTTCAAGCAAAACTCTAACAATAAGGCTTTTACTTGAAATTATATACCTTATGAATGATTATATATTAATTTGTTTTCTACTACATACTGACTTATTTTCAACTTATTAACTTATAATGGAACCTGCAACTTTCTCAAAAGCCATAATTAATTATGGCTGAGTTAATTTCTAGTAGTCAGATCCACATGGAAAATTTGGAGATGACTGAGTAAGCATAGAATTGGATCTAGGGAACTTGTATATTTCAGCAGCTGAAATAGTCTCACCCATGAGGCTATAACAATAGGATATGTCTTCATTATAAAGCAAACTTTCAACATTTGCTCCTTCATATTAACTTTTCTCTACTTCCACTCCTGATCATCCTACTCCCCCTCTAATTAGCCTCTCAGTCTCCTAAGATGTAATTAAAACATACAAACAAACAAACACAGTCTCCTCTCTGCAAGGCTGTGTGGCAGACTTTGGATCCACCATGAGAGAGACGTTTTGAGACTCCAGCCACACACAACATGTGTGAAACTGATCAGACTGATTATTGCATTTGCTTTGTAGTAAATGGGAAGCAGCTTTAATAGAATAAATCTCCTCATAAATCTTCACATGCTTCACTGATATGCACTTACATGATTATTTTAAATCTCATCATTAAAGGTAATTCTCATGATCATATTTACTAAGAAATCATTGTTTTTTAACATATTTGTTGCTGAACAATGCTTCTTACGTCTTCAGGAGTATTATATAACCCAATTTTTCACTGATCAGGCCAGTCTTTGCCAAAGTTAGTTTAAATTTCTAGTCTGACAAATTAAGTTTTATCTACCATTTTTTAGGGTCCATTTTCTTTTACGATGGCTGCATGAGAATGTACTTTTGCAATAGAGCTTTGAATGAAATGAGATGTAATTTAACTCCCTAGTGAAAATTGTACGTGGAACGAAGTCCATGTTAACAGCATAGTATTTTAAGCCATTCTTAAGTAAAATTATTGTGGGAAATCTAATGTATGGTAATATTGTGAAAGAAATATTACCTTGAGTTCTTTATCTTGAAGTTTGACATTCCTTAAGAGCAAAAGACTTTGATGCTATAAAATCTTACACAGGTGTCTCCTTTAGTTACTGTTTTGAGGTCTCACAAAAGCAGACCATGCAGGTGGTCTTACTGTCTGTAGAAATTTAAGATAAGACAAAGGTTAAAATATATTTTCATATCGTATTTCGCTAATGGAATAAGTTCTCACAATAACCTGTCTCAAATGCAATTGGGATGGTATTTCAGCCCTCCAGTTACTAAAAAGAAACACATGTGGATAAAAGCTATTTCGAGTGACTCACTTACGGATTAAGCAGTAACTATTTTCAGTGAATTCTCAGCAAAACTTAAGTATACGAACAAAGTATTTTATCACATACTCTGAAGTAGGGACAGTTGATGAAAAAATGTTTGAAAATTTTTTTCAAGAGACATGTATAGTTGTGAAGTGCGAAAGATACGTTTGCAGAGGCAGCTAAACACTTCTATTTCTCTTAGGCTAATAGCTTGCCAGTCACCTTTTCATAGAAGTTTACAGGGATCCTGCAATAGGGAAAATCTTCATACTAAATGCAGAATTTGTTGAAAGGCAATCTTTAAATCTTAGTTCTGAGTATATGGCTGCTTTTCTACCTTGGACAATCATAGAACATATAAGAAACTTATCTCAGTGTTATAAATCGTTAGTGAGTATGTTTCACCATTGTCAATGTTTGTTCTTTTGTCTAAAAACCCTTGGTATAAGGGTTTTTAAAAATATATCTTGGGTAATTTGTTCATGATTTTCTTTTAAGCCTTGCTCAGTGTATTAAAAGGAAATAATTCCCACCTTTTTAACGTGATGTTAATTTATAGAAGAGATAAAATAGGGAGGTAAAATAGGCCACACAAATCAAAACCTAAGAAATTTCTTACTTTATATTCTGAGTTTTTGTTTCTGCATACTCCTCTTTGCTTTTGGGAGTCATGCTGTTTAAAGAACAAATGTGACATTATGATGAAGAATGCTTTCCTTTTTTCTGTGGGAATCAAGAGGACTACGTGTCTGGCTATTTTGTATAGGGATTTCCACTCTGTGTTATGTTACTGTGACTCCAAGACAGAAGGTTAACTAGACAAGGCAGGAAATAAAGAGTCTAAAGTACTTTTCTATAACACTCTTGATGTAGATGAGTTTTTAAAACCTATGAAATGTGAAGATTGTTTTAAAATTCTACTTCACGCTGATAAACATAGTTTATTCAACTACTTCTGTGTTAAGGACCTCTGTTTAAAAAATTACTGTCTGTGCCTAATTTTTATGTTTTGATGAACCAACCACTGTTTAGTGGGTAGGTCAATGTGTACCATGTGGCTTAATGAAAGATGATCCTGGTGCTAATGAGCCTTCTTATATTACGTTACAGCTTAATGCCCTTTTCCATTGGTGATTTGAAAGTTCATATGTGACCTTCCCACAAATAAAGTGGCCCCCACAATGTGCCAAGAGTTGCACTAGATATGAGGTTGAGATACTGATGTTAATTTCTTTTCACGTTGCCCACAACCTTATAAAGTACCTAGAAATTTGAATGGATCATTGAGTAGGTGTGCTTCCTAATTTAATAGAGTAGAAATTGCTCAGGAACCAAAGTTAGAGGACATTGCACATTTGAAATGCCATCCCACATTCAGGAAATTGCAGCTATTTGGCTGAGGACAAAGTTGAAGTAGAAGTGTGTTCTAGATATTTATGAGTGTAAAAACACCCACAATATAGTACAGTGTTCTTCAACCTTTATATCTCAGGGCACACTTGAACCTACAGTTAAACTTCCACGGCACACTTAAATTACGTTGATCAAAGAAAGTACTAAAAAAGAATATACTTACTGTGCTTTGAACTTCTTTTGAAAATAATAATCTTTAAAATTTTTCACAACACACTGAAAATCCCCTTGCAGCACACTAGTTGGAAATCACCGATCTAGTGGCACAAAACAATAACCGTCCATTATGCTCATGGATTTTGTAAAGCAAAGAGTCAGGCAGAGAGCAGAACGGAGACACATGACTTGTTCTTGGTCCATTATGTCAGCTTCATCATCTGGGGAAGGATGGAACAGCTAGGGTGTCACAAACTTTTGGGAGCCAGAACATCTCTGGATGGAGAATCCACTTCCATGAACTCCTCAGTCATGGGTCTAATTAACTGAAATAGTGACTGGGCATGGTCACTTCCATATGGTGGCCTCGGTGGCATCCTACTTCATAGATGGTGGATCTTCTGAGATGGTTAAAGAAGGCATAAGCCCACCCAGTTTCAAGGAGGGAGTGGATAGAACAAAGATATTACCTTCCGTGGAAGGGTTATGGGTAAACTTATATTGTCCTGTTGAAATTATCTCAGAGTGTAATGAAAGAGAGAAACGAGAAGCAGAGAGAGGCCAGTTGATGGAGGCTGTGAATTCCATGCCAAGAAGGTAAGACTGGGCGGCTCCTGTGGCTCAGCAAGTAGGGCGCCGGCCCCATATATCGAAGGTGGCGGGTTCAAGCCCGGCCTCGGCCGAACTGCAAAACAAAAAAATAGCCAGGCGCTGTGGCGGGTGCCTGTAGTCCCAGCTACTAGGGAGGCTGAGGCAAGAGAATTGCTTAAGCCCAAGAGCTGGAGGTTGCTGTGAGCAGTGTGACGCCACGGCACTCTACCCAGGGCGATAAAGTGATACTCTTTCTCTACAAAAAAAAAAAAAAAAAGAAGGTAAGACTTACTTCTTGAGTGTAAAGGAAAATTGCTTTGGAGATTTTTTAACAGAGGAAAAGTGAGGGTATTTATACCTCAGAAAGACTGCTCTGATGACAGAGGAGAGAATCGATGTGCTTTGGGAAAAGGAGTAGGGACAGCATTGCACCTGTAGTGATGAGAGTGGGCGTTTTAATGTTAATGGACACATTTATGTACAGGTTTGAGAAATATAAGTTCTGTAGGGCTCACCGTGTGTGTGTGTGTGTGTGTGTGTGTGTGTGTCCGTCCTTTGGGGGTGGTGGTTCTTAGAGATCCTACTGGGATAGTTCTGATGATTCTTTATTGGGTTAGGTCCCATAGGGATTTGTATTGTTGACTTTGAAAAGCAAAAAAAGTGAATAGTGGCCATAAAAATTTAAGGGAGAAAAAGATTTAATTGCATTTGCTTTTAGGAAATTATGGTCTCAAATTATAAGATGAGTTTTTTCACTATTTAGTTAAAAACTTAGCCAGTACCCTGAAAGGGCCATGCAGATGGGCTTTTGAGGTGAATGTAGTTAACCTCAGAAGTGATAGCTGGGAACCAAAGGGTGTGGTGCTGGGAAGACCACCATGCACAGGTGGGCAGGGTGATTGTAGGGACTGGGGAGTACCCAGGTTATACAAGGTTCACCAGAATATTCACGGAGCCTCCAGAGACTCTCCCATGTGCATCTGAGTCCCACTGTGTTTGCTGTGTAACTGTTACAGCATTTCTGTGTACAGAAATCTTATTAGTGATTTATAGCTTAGTCCTCACCAAAACCTTAGGTAGGTAAAGTTATCCTCATTTTATAGATGAGGAAATAGGCAGAGAGAGCAGATGAGCTGAGATCTGGGTAGGGCAGCGGGCTCTAGATTCTGTGTATTCACCAATGTTCTAGATCTTTACTACTAGAATTTCAATTTATTAATTCACAGAAAATA
Organism: Arctocebus calabarensis; assembly: GCA_963573935.1. Classification (NCBI taxonomy): domain Eukaryota; kingdom Metazoa; phylum Chordata; class Mammalia; order Primates; family Lorisidae; genus Arctocebus; species Arctocebus calabarensis. The sequence goes on along the minus strand of CAUYON010064757.1, from coordinate 60,517 downwards.
AATATTTTAGAATATCATTTTTGCACACTTAATATTTTTGTGTTTTCTTTCCAAGCTTGAAAGGAATCATTTCCATTAAATATCAAATTATACTTTTGTGAAGAATATTTTAGTTAGTGCACGTGGTTTGTGGGGTTATAATTCTCAGAGAGAAACAGAAATCTATGCATGCCTAACCCTAATTTGTCAAAATTAAATTATTTTTATCAGGTGCTAATACATGGCAGGTAATTGATAAAAGTCTTTGTAATGATTTATTAATTGGTTATTTAAATAATTATATGCTTATTAGAAAACGGGGAATCCTGAACTAAGTAAAATTTATCCCCATCTGTGTCTATTTGTCACTTAAAAATTTTAGGAATGTGAATTTGGATTCTTATTTATTCATCAATTCAACATCCAAAAGCGTTTTTTTTTTTTTTTTATTAAGTCAGATACACATAGATCACGAATATATTTACGCAGATGTGGGGTACAATGTGTTGATTTTTATACTTTTAAGTGAAGCATTGTAACATGATTATCATTACTCTGAAGGTGGGATTACTTACTCCTGACTGCCCATCCTCCCAGTATTTCCTGTTACTTCAAGTAGTCCTTGAATATTGACATAGCTTAAAATTGGATTCCTTTTTTTCTTTGCATACAGTGCAATAAGGATGTTTAATTTCATTTTCTATGCTCTTTTCTATGTAAATGTACCATGTAACTTAAACAAGAGGCCCAGAAGTCATCTTGAATTCTTTCAGCTCCCACGTCCACTATTTTAAGTTGGTCCTCGACTTCCATTTCCTGTGCCTCTGCCTTCACTCAAGTTCACATCAGATTTCCCTGGATTGTAGCAATGAGTTTCTCTTTGGTCTCCTTGTTTTCGAGTCTTGCTAAATCTCCCATCTTCCTTCCTCCCTCAGTTCTCCCTTCATATATCTATGAGGAGGACGTGTCTGATCTCGGAATTTAGTATCTGTGCTGCAAATGAAACCTTTGGGCAGTTCTACACTTCAATTAGGATAAAGCCAAATTCTTTGGGACATTGACATGGCTTTCTAGGTTCTTTCCTGGAAAAACAGTAGGTCTTAAAATATTTGTAGAATAAATGGATAAGAAAAGAAACAATGTTTAAAATGACCATGATAATTAAGCGTAAGCTGAGATGATTCAAATATCAACGGAGATGTTTTGGAAGAAGCTTGGTAGGATCCAAAGGAGATAGAGTAGATACCTCGTATGAGGTTCAGGTGTTATATTTTGGTGATTTCTAATAATGTATGGGCATATTTTGGAGGGGCAAATTTGAGTCCTCAAGTTGAAATTAAGGTACAAGATTATATATGCATACATATATATACAAATTTTTTTTACCCTTCATGGAAGTCACTATTAATATAATTAATATAGAAATAGACTCTTCTAGAAAGATCCTGCATGAAACTATTCATATCTTCTTAAGGATGTGTTGATGAAAGCATAGAGAAGCAAATAAGTTTTAGTTTTCAATGTAATAGAGCCCAGATGCTTGGTCTCTGCCCCGGCCTGTGAAACTGCCAGGACCCGGACCACTTTGCATGCTCCTTGGTGTGTGCTCCCCATAAGTGCTGGGGAGCCCATTGTCTCAGTCAGGTAAGGCTCCCCATCAGGAGGAGCCAGTTGTCTCAGTCAGGTGAGGTCACTGCCTCAAAAGTGCAGCAGTCCGTCGTGGTAGGAGGTGGCTGGTAGGAACCGCGACTAGCTTCTCCCGTGGCTCCTTTAGAAGTGATCGCGTGGCTGTTTACACCACAAGTGTGGAGACCTCCAAGCAATGACATGTGTGCTCTCATGCTCTTTAACGAGAGACCAATCCCTTCCCCATCCCCTTATTAGCAACTGGCTTTCTCCTCAGGTCTCTCTTACACTAATTCCTCTGAATAATAAGGGCTTTTGAATCATAGCTAAGAATTGTGAGGCTGTCATTCATGGGGCTTGGTAGAAAAACAAGTCCTGTGTTTGATTAGTGATGTCTGTGGTGGATATGGGTGTGGCTGTTTATAATTTCTATGACACAGTTGTTAGCCTTTAAAATTTTGTTTAAAAATGAAAATGAGAATGTTTACATGGAAGACTGTGAGGACAGTTGCTTACATATTACACTTATTTTATGCTTTAAAATCATTTTGATTGTTTATTCTAGATTTCTAGGTAAAGGGACTTGTTAAATGAAATTATTTAATTATACCTATCTGAATGTAAGATAGTAGCTGTTGAAAGTAGATTTATTTGGATTATAAGAGATAATAGTCTACAGGATATTATCATAATATTTAAAAAATATTTACAAGTTCAAAGGGCAATGAAAACATTTTAATCCATAATCAATTTATCAGAAGGCAATATGATATAATAAAGCAGAATATAGCTTATAGAATCTAACAAATTGAAGGTAAAATTTTAGCATTGTAATTTACAAGATGTATAATTTATACAAATGAGATAGTGTTTTAAAGCTTCTGTTCTCATATGTCAGTTGAATGTGTGGTATCACCTCTGCAGGACTGTTGTGAGGCATCAAAAAGATAATTAAGGTTAATTGCTATCACTTAATAAGGATGCTATAATAACTAGTGTTTTTCTGTTCCGTCCCTTAAAATGCTTTGGATAGTTCTCTTCTTGAAACAATTTCCATTGCTTAGAAGGTAAAGATATAGCATGCCATAGTTTAATAATCCCAGCCACAAAATGGCTATTATTTAGTTACTGAACATATATGACCTCTCTGCCACCCCCCCTCGTAATAGGGACTGATAATGCACAAATGATCAAAACAGAATTACTCCCCCAGAGCACAACATGATCTTTGGTACACAGATACATAACCTCATCAATTACCATATCGTCTAGATAGCGTATCGAAGAGCTATCAAGGAGATATTTAGAAAGGAGATCTTGAAATTTAGGAATGGTTGGAATTTTTTTTTTAACAAGTGAACAGTTTATTAAGAATTAAACAAAGGTATGATGTGATACAGTACAAGCAAGACACTCAAGATAGGTATAATAGTACTACTCACACAAAAACTTGAATTTCACCTCAAAAAAATCACAAGACAAAAGAAAAAACAATTTCACTGTTATAAGATATTTCACACAAAGTATTAAAATACAGATTTAAAATACAGATTTGCACTAAAAAGAAGGGAGGAGAGCACTGACTGATAACTGGATTACGATTGTGAAAATATTCATGGGCATAGAATAAAATTTGTGAAGTTAACCTGGATTTTTGACAGGACAGCTATAAGAAGTGTGATTGGTGCAGCATGTCTGTTAGTAGCTGGTATTATGAAAAATGGGTGAATTGATAAGCCCAATGAGTTAGTTGATGAAATATTTTCTTTATCCTTAATACTATTAAATAAGTCTTCTATGGAATGATGATGTTACCCTATAAACAAACCTACTAAAACAAATATTCTTTTTGATATACTAAGCATTTGTGGCAGTTACATGCAGAAGACTAAATTACTTTCTAAAGGATAATAATAATAATAATATAGAAGAGTGGTTCTTATCCTATATTTATATTTTAATATACTAAATTCCATTCATATTTCTCATAGACCCACCAATCAGATTCAACCAATATAAACTCACAAACTATTATTTATATCCAACCCTTTCAAGCCCCTAATCCCACTATGATTATTTTGAATCAACTACTTCTCTTCAAGTTTTAAAGAAATTTAAAGTTGTATCTCTGAAAGGTTAAATTTATTTTTTAACATATTTATAGTTCAAAATAATCACCACACTTTAAAAATTAATATTAATTACCTAGTTTAATATCCAGTTATTAAAACTTCCTCAATTTTCTCATAAAATTTTCGTGTTGCTTGAGTCAGGATCTAAATAAGGCTTCTATCTTACAATGTGTTATATGACCCTATAAGAAAGACACAAGACCCCATAATTTTTTCTTACAATTTTTATGTGAAATGAATAGGGTCATTTGTCCTGTTGAGTGCTCCACTGTCTGGGTTTTTATTGTTCTGTTTCTGGGATATACATACTTAAAATTGTTTTTTGTTTCCTAATCAATAAGTATATTAAGGCTACATTCTCCATTACTGTACTTACTATTGACTGGTGAGATATGACATATTATGTTTTCAAAATATATTAGTCTTTTTTTCAATAGGAGAAAGTTGGCAGTGTCAATATCTATAATAATTTCAGTTCACTTGATTGAATCACAAATTACCAGGCATTTTATTTGCTACAAATGATCTCAAAGTATTCAGTCTTTTTTAATTTTGTCAAATCGACCACAATATTTCAAGTGTACTTTCAAGGATATTTTCTGATAAATTATTATACCTTTGAGAAACCTTGTTATGTTTACAGGTTTAAATAGCTTTTTTTTTTTTCTTACGTAAGGGTATAAGCACAGTTATGGAAGCTTAGAGATTGGATCTAGGTGCTAATGAAATGTCTCATGGACTTGATGTCATTTAAGGTGGTCCTTTAATAATGGATAGAATTTGTTATGATAGATACAGGTGGCAAGAATTTCTACAGGAATTATAGTATGTGTAAAGGCACAAACTAATATACCAGTACACGTGAGGTAAGAACTCTTCTTGGGTAAAGAATTTATAAGGTCGCAAAGACGATAGAGCATAAAGGTGGAAACATAAAGAATATTTTGTAAAGGTCCTTCAATATCAAATTTTACTTTGAATCTACTTCTGGTCAGATGAATGTTTTGAGAAATTTATTGTGTGTCTTTGGACTTCCTTTTTTCACTTTAAAGGCCTATCTCTTCCAGTTCTAATAATCTATTCTGAAGAATGAATTTGCTGAACAATATAACATCTGAATTCCTCTAGGCCAGAGGCGTTGTGGAAAGTGTTGAAGGGTTGAAATAGTGTAATAAGTATGGGAATTGAAGGAGAATATGAATGCCAATGGATTTGTAGACATTGAATCACCATGACTAGATGTTAATCACTTTTCTGTGATAATTGAAAGAAAAATGGGAAGAGTTGACTATAGAAGTTTCGGTCCCACGGGATTAATGAAATGTGGACCTGTGTGTTTGCTGGACCTATGTGCTTGTGGACCTATGTGCTAAATGTGGCCTCATAAAAAAGAAATCACAGAATGGAGTTAATAAGGAATTGGAGGATAAAAGAAGGTAAATGAAGACTATGGTGTGTAAGCTAGAAAGAAGGTCACATAAATGAACTAGTCTTTTATTCAGTTGACATGGATGGATGGAAATACAAAAAAAGTTAATTTCAGAGAGTAGTATTATACTTGAAATTTTAGTAGAAAATGAAATACTAAGTCAATGATGTATAAAAGTGTTAAGGCAAAGAGTACATCTTCGAAGACCCAGGAAATGAAAGGGCTGTGGACAAGAGTGAAAATCAACAACTCAACTCATGTGAGTGTGTTGGGATGACAGTCTGTGAAAGGCAGAGGTTCAAAAACGTGGAGAGAGGAACATGGCCAAATACAAACACTTGAGAACATGAGAGCTGAAGAAGATTCTTGGGTTCTTGAAAGTAATAGCTTCACAAGTGCAAGGAAGGCAAGGCAGAAGCTAACTATTAAGGGATTAAAGAGAGAGCTTGGTACAAAATATAGGCCCCAAGTGTTCTTAGGAAGTAAGAAAATATACATGAACCAAAAAAACAAAGCTGATTTTGGCTAAATCATTCAACTTCTATGGACTTGTTGATTTTCCTGTTCTATACTAGTAAATATAATATGCCATTTCATTAAAATCATGGGGGAAAAATCAATAAGGAGACCTAGCTTCCTGAAAGGAAGTACATGGTTTCATTGTCATCTATGACTGATATTTGTGTTCAAGGCAGAGAGAGTAAGAGCCTTGATCTAGTTCTCTTAATCTTAGAATGGCAAGTAGACTGGTAAATTCACAAAAGATTTTTCTTCATGTTGGGTGATTTTATATTTTTAATTAATTTAAATTATTTCATCACATTAAAACACTTCGGCTTTTATTTGTAAATCATTCTCTGAAATTATTTTTTCTAAGATAGTTTGTTCATCTTTAGACAATTTTCTCAACGTCCTGGGTAGTTAGACAGTAGCATGAACTATGGCAAATAACAACACGTCACATGCCAATGTGAAACATAAGTGCTCTGTGAGCCTGAAAGGGCCCCTCCCTTGGGATGGGAGTTGGGATGTATTCCCCTTGAGTCAAGCAGTTTTAAGGACCTGCATGTTCCCATCAGAGACAGGCTCAGTGTAATAATACTGAGAAAACATATCATCTTCGTAAGTAATTCTTTCCTTGAATTCCCAAAAATACTCTCCACTTAGCAGCAAAGCAGTTGACTTAACTGCAGCAGAATTCCAAGTGATTACAACATCCCCCAGGTTGGTTGTTTCCTGGGAGGCCTTGGAGTCTGTGTGTGCACAACTGGTTTCACGTAGAGTCATCACAGTTCACCTGAGAAGTGGTTCTCCACGCAGGCATTGACCCACGACCATTACAGGGTGTGCGCACATGTCCTGGGCATATTGGGTCTAACTATATCCCTCAGAACACTGATTGTAGAACTCTCAGGTAATCTAGAAAGTAGGTTAATTTAATGTACATATTTGCATTTTGTTCATAAAGGATTGCTCTTCAAAACTTGATTACATAATGCTTTCCTACATGTCTTTGAATAAAGACTATAATTTAAAAAGTTATTAAAAATGTGATTGAAAAATGCCCGGAAGTTATTTATATTTGTGGTTTGTTTTTGAAGAATGTAATGCCACTTGAATTTTGATTTCTGTATAAATCTTTCTTTAGACAAAACACCTTTTATGGCTTACTTCTTGAAAAAGCCCTACTCCTGCAGACCAGCAATAACTTATTAGATTGAAACTATATATATTTTTAATCACTTGGCTTCCAAAATAATATTTTGATTTAAGAAGCAAATTAGGAAAGTTTGCTGAAGAAATTGATTCTCATCTCATGCTCTTCTTTTTCATTTTAATCTTTTTTAAGAAAGAGATATTTAAATCATGTAAGTGAAACTTTCAGTTCCCCTAAAATTTCAGTCACTTACTAATGTTGAGTTTTTTATAAGATGAAATAGTACTATGTTAATAATATGAACAACATCACAAAGTCATAATTTTAAAGTCTCAATGATGACACGTTTTATTATGGGGGAACACTGTATTATTTTATGGTGCTCTCATAATCCAAGGTCACGTTGTGTATGTTGCATTACCATAGTTTTCTAATTAATTTGTTCTTTCTACATGTTTATATGTGTTCCAATTGCATTTCATTAACTCATAGTTTTCTTGCAAGTTTGTTCTTTCTTTTCCATGTTGAAAGAATCTCTTTAATTCAATTTCTCTGTTTCTCCTCATACAGTCTGGCAGCCAGATATGCAACTCAGGCTAATCACAGTGGAATTGCAACCAGTCAAAAAAAGCCTACTAGGTCAGTTAATATTCTCTAATTTCTTGCTTCTTAGTGATATTCAACTAAATACTTAGTGATATTTTGTCCTGTGTAATTTTTTTCAAACGACACCCTTCTGAATGAGAAATTTTTCAACACTGAGGTTTTCCAGGCAGATTTCCATACACGGCCTCAGGGATGAGCATGTTTGTATTAGATAACTAAATTAGTTTGGCCTCTTTTTAGTCGAATTATATGTAGTGATGGGACTGGGCTGAAGTCTTAGTTTTAGGGTTAGAACAAATAATGAAAGTAATTAATTGGAAGGCCTTATCTGTCCAGGTCACATAGTCTGAAAGTTATACAATACAATTTTATTTCCTTTTTGAGATGGGTATGCATTAAGTATTATATATTTTAGGGAAGAATTGAAAAATATTGGTAGATTTTGGTTGGGATGGACTGTCTTTCTATCTATAATAGTTTAAATTTTGCCTATTTATGACTCATGTATTTTAAAGACGGTCCACTAAAATAAAAGCATGTCTACTGTCTGGAAAATAATGATAGAGAAAAATATGTCAAAAGGGTAGATTTTTATAACAAAGTTGCTGAAGATGTGATGGTATCATAGAACAGCCAAGTAAAGCCACAGGGAAGCGCTCAGCACCTCTGATTAGCACGGGAGTCTGTGCACCCTCTTCTTCACTGGGGAGGCACCCAGTGGCTCCTTGTTACAAGGCTCCATTAATGAATCATATTCTGTGATGCTTGACGTACAAGGATTACTTTTGATGCTTTGACTTGAGGTAGGTGCTTTGTCCCTTGCCTTGGTTTTCTTCATTCATTCATTCATTTTCATAATAGTCACAAAGATTCTGGAGGGACAAAATTAAAGAAGGTGTTTAATTAAAAACTAACGTAAATGTTATAAATTACAATGTGTAAGAAACAGTGCCCTGCCATGTACAGTGAGCAAATGAGCATTTTTATGACTCCTTCTAATCTCAGGAATATAAAATATATTTTAAGTGCTTTGTTTTAATAGCACCTCCTTCTCTCTCTCTCTCTCTCTTTCTGTCTCTCTTCACTTCATCTCATTTCCCTTTTATTATTTGATGAGTGATCTGGAAGCTCTGGCTGCCTGTCAAATTAGGGTAATGAGAAGAGCAAATTCACTTTTTAATTTGTTTTAATTTGTTCTTCTGAGGACTGAAGATCACTTGGCTTCATGGGTCATGGTAAAGACTAAAATGTATTTTAATTGCTTTCTAGAAATGGGTCAGTGTTCATGGCTTGCAGGGCAGGTTTTGTGACAAAATTTGTTTATATGTTGAGTTTGGAATGAATTTTCTGTCTATGGCTATGTCTACAGGAATAGTTCCCAGATTATTATGATTGAGATTATTTGGCCAAATGAATCAGTGGAGTTCTTTCTGCAGAGAGCAATCACTGGTACTATAAATTCCTAGTGTCTGTGAATGTTGTGCTATACTTACAAACCCTTGTAGATTCATTAGAGCAAACATTAGATGCTGGAAGCATTTGGAAAAGATTCTAATCTTGTGTATGATATAACCTCTAATTAGCAAAATAGCTGGAGGGGCTATTTATTGGCCATACTTATTTAGACTCTCAAACACAGTCAACATTTTGAAACCATTAACTGTTCTGAAAAAAATCAGCGCTTTTAATTTTAAGCTGTTATTTGAATTTCCTGATGTTCATTATATTTTGCAGGGTCTGTTACTATTATAAAGCATTTATATTGTCTAAGGGTTTGATTTTCTAATAATCTATGGAAAAATATAGTTAAGTAGTATTATAAAAGTGAGTTAAAATGTCAATATTGTAACAATTGAAATATGAAATTTTGATATATTTGGCACCAAGATACCATGTATAAGCAATCTTTTCTTTAAAAATACATTTTAAAAGAGTTGTAAAAAATATTCAGCACTGTATTTATGTGTTCTGGGGTGTTGTTTGTTTTTCTCTTCAAATAAATTTTGGTTTTTTTTTTGAGACAGAGTTTTACTTTGTCACCCTCAGTAGACTGCTGTGGCATCACAGCTCACAGCAACCTCAAACTCTTGGGCTTAAGCAATTCTCTTGCCTCAGCCTCCCCAAGTAGCTGGGGCTGCAGGTTCCTGCCACAACGCCCGGCTAATTTTAGAGATGAAATCTCACTCTGGCTCAGGCTGGTCTTGAACTCTTGAGCTCAGATGATCCACCCACCTTGGTCTCCCAGAGTGTTAAGGATTACAGGTGTGAGCCACCGTGCCCAGCTTCTAATTAAATCTTTCAAAATAGTACACAGTGATGTTTATATGGCAGTAAAAAATACTAGCAAAGGTGTTGTCAACCTTCAATATCATATTTTCCAAATATATTTAAGAATGTTGATATTAGAGGGCTGGGCATGGTGGCTCACGCCTGTAATCCAAGCACTCTGGGAGGCTGAGACAGGTAGATTGCTCGAGCCTAACAGGTCAAGACTAGCCTGAGCCAGAGAAAGACCCTATCTCTAAAAATAGACAGGCATTGTGGCTGGCACATAAGTCTCAGCTACTCTGGAGGGTAAGGCAAGAGGATGGCTTTAGTCCAAGAGTTAGAGGTTGCTGTGAGCTGTGATGCCACAGCGCTCTACAGAGAGCAACCAAGTGAGACTCTGTCTAGTTTTCTAATTTTTAATTTAGGATTTAATTTATTATAACTATATGATGTATGCTGGTAATATAAAATCAGAATCTAGTAATTGCACATTTTATATCAAGTTCATGAAATCGTTGATAATTGAAATCTTAATCTGAGGATTTCATAAACAGTGAAATAAATGATCCAAGTTTGTATTTAATTATAGTCCAATGAAATAATGGTAGGTTATTGGACCTCGTAATATGGCTCTGACAAGAGAGCATATATATATATATTTCCTCAAGTTCTGTTTTTCATAAATAAAGACAAGCCAAAGATACAGTCACTGTAGCTAGATTATCATTCAGCTAGCAGCAATTTTCTTCTGAGACCTGTATTCATTTTTGTCCTATCTCCTCTGTGATCCGTTAGCTGTAGTTGGGAGATAACCAGGTACTCATTTTTGGCAAGAAAATGAAATAGTTTTTTGGTGAGGCAGACCAGTCAAATATAACTTAACTCAAGCTCTGTGTCCAGTGCCATGTTTTAATTAAAGCAGTTATTAGATTAGGTAGTCAGTAAGCATTTGCTGTTCTCAAGTTTTCAGTAACTTTATTCTTATGAAACCTTGTCATTCATACACAACCTGGCATAGAATATTGCTAGCTGAGATAAAAATAAATGCTTTATACAGTGAAAAGAATAACTTAACACTACCTGCAAGTTGCTTATTAATATGCTGAGGTCATAATAAATTTAAGTTTTATTGTTTCTCTTTTTGTGCAATTATTACAATACTTCTAGGGCAAAGGTTTATTTAACAGAGGTGGGGTAAATATAACTTTTAAAAATTATTTTGATTATTTTATGATTGCTACTCTCTGGAGACATATTTATTGTAAAATGAAGCAATATTTTTCTGAAGCTCTCCAACCTTGTTATTTAGCTACTTTATTTGTCACTTAAACTGCCATCTTCTGCTATATAGATTTCAGAGCATAACTCTAACCTGCTCAGAACCCTGCTTACCTCTTTGGAATGTACAATAATGATGTAATTGTTCTCATGCTATTTCAGGCTTCCTGGACCCTCCAGGGTACCAGCTACAGGCAGCAGTAGCAAGACCCAGGGAGCCTCTAATTTAAATAGGAGAAGTCAGAGCTTTAACAGCATTGACAAAAACAAGCCTCCAAATTATGCAAATGGAAATGAAAAAGGTAAGTTTTCACAGGTTTCATCATTATGACCATAGCCATAGGGGCTTGTGAATTACACATTTGAGGACTGTCACAGCTTTGTAGATAGAAATCTAATCAGTAGAGTTTAATTATCTTCCCAAAGCACCACCACAGCCGAATTTTAGCTCTTTTGTGTGAAGAATATTTTAAGCAAATAAACTCACTTATTTTAAAGTAGTAAGTTGTATACCCCAAAATAAAACGTTTCTCCAAAACAGTTTCTTCTTGAAGTATATAAATAGCAATTTTCTTATGCCCTTTTATGTTTTATGAAAATGTATTCCAAAATTATAAAACTATATAGAATTTATTTGAATCTTTAGATTCAGTTGATGTATGTATCACAAATGTTTTGGACAGTTAAAGTCAGAGCCTCAAAAGTTAAAACATAATGGCAATAGGTATTGGTGTCTGCAAGCAGCAGGTCCTGAGAATATTATGACCTCAGTTTTCCTCCCAAAACAAATTATTGGTATTTGTTTTGTTTTCTTGCCATAGTGCACAATATAAATATCACATAAAATCATTAGAGGAAAAAAAATACAATTAGTGGGAATTGAATTTAAAGGCCATGTTATAAATGAAGTACATGGCACATAATTCTCTGTGACGTGCAGATGTGCAAAAGCATCTCCGGCTTGCTGCCTGCCACTGTGTAACAGAGCCGAGGATGTGAAGTTTACCCCGGAATCATGACGGAATCAGTGTTTTCATATTGCTAGAACTCCAAACGTCTCTTCACAGTATAGAGCTCTACCTGGAACAACACTTGAAATTAAAAAGTGACACAAATATGTACTATTTCCTTAGTGAAATGCTTCACAAATTCGGTTTAATAGTTCAACCAAATGGAAACACTTTTCTTCACATTAGACAATTGCAAATCATTCCAGATAGGCAAATAGTTAGACGGCTTGCTCCTACTCAGGTATGAATTGACGGACGTGATCTATGATCTAGGCATCCTTTTGTGAAAATCTCCCCCTCCACTGAAAACAAACTTGGACAGACCATAACCCTGAGAGCAGAGCGATGTGTTTTCATCCTCGCAATATCCCCAGCTCTTGACTTGAATGGAACATTTTTTTTTAAATTAGACTTCTGATGCTTATATTTGATATATTAGAAACACATTAGAAGTTTTGGGATTTCGGAGTTTATATTTAAATTATAAAATAATATATTTGATTTAAAGTACAAAGAAATATTACTGAAGCCATACTCTTCTGGCGGGGTGTGGGGGGTGGAAGATGACAGTTCCTTATCAGAAAAACATTCTACCCACCCCCCGTGACTTTTCCAGAAAGTGTTATATTAGTTTGTGCTACTACTTCCTGTACATGGTATGATTTCCATGGGAGGAAGATAAGCTTAGAAAGAGAGATGAATTGGTCAGGAGTAGTGGCTCATGCCTATACTCCTAGCACTTTGGGAGGCTGTTGTGGGAGGATTGCTTGAGGCCAGGAGTTTGAGACCAGCCTGGATAACATAGTGAGACCCTGTCTCTATCAAAAGCAAAACGTAATTATCTAGGTATGGTGTTGTACCCCTACAGTCCCAGCTACTTTGGAGGTGGAGGCAGGAAGATGGGTTGAGCCCAAGAATTGGAAGTGACAGTGAGCTGTGATAATGCCACTACACTCATGAGGCAATAGACTTAGACCCTGCTTCAAGAAAGAAAAGAAAAAGAGAAAGAAAGAAACAGATAACTATGCATGTATTAAATGGACTTCCAAAGTGTTTGTTTAAGCTACATTATGCCACAGTTAGATAATATTTTACAAGAAATCATTAATGTTGCCAAAGAGACTTATAAATACTAGAGATTTGATATCATAATGTATCTTAATTTTTCTATAATGTGAAAATCTTTTTCTAATTTTATTCCTGCTCCTAAAAGTGAAAATCCAAAATTAGATAAGCATGAGCATTCTTCCATGGCCACTTTAACCTCTGCTAGGAATGCCCAGGAAGTGGTGAAAATTAGGAAGTAGCAATATTTGTAATAACCACAAGGTGGAGCCAGATGTCATGTAATGAGCAATCTTTGATCATACACGTAAAGCAGATTTCCTTAGGTCCACATCTATAGTGAAATATATGGTTTCATGTGAATTCCAACTAAAAATTCCAAAACATTGAAAGTGTGTGATCTGACATTGATGTGTTTCTAAATATCAAATATGAGCATTAGACATCTATAAACTACCAATAGTAACTTGAGCTTAAATTGCATATGATGCAGCCATCTGGAATTTGTTCTGCATGCAATATAGAATCAGTTTTTAAACATGGAGTTACAATATTATGGCTCGGTGCCTGTGGCTCAACGGGCTAAGGTGCCAGCCACGTGCACCTGAGGTGGCGGTTCGAATCCATCCTGGGCCCGCCAAACAACGACGGCTGCAACCAAAGAATGTCAGGGTGTTATGGTGGGTACCCAGCTACTTGGGAGGCAGAGGCAGGAGACTCACTCGAGCCCCCGAATTGGAGGTTGCTGTGAGCTGTGATGCCACAGCACTCTATCCAGGGTGACAGCTTGAGGCTCTGTCTCAAAAAAAAATATTATATCAATACATCCAATGTCTATGTTTCTAAATTACCCATTATGCCATGCTCTTTACAAAGCAATAATAAATATAACATATAGAACAATTTATGATTTATTCTATATTCAAATAGTATTTTGAAAAAGATGTTTGATATAAACTTACTAATATAGAATAACTTATGTAGAAATATAAGATTCAATCTTCTGATAAGCTGATCTCTAAAACAAACTAGTTTGCAAGTATATCTTGAGTCTAACCACACAATGTGAAAATTAAAGAAGAATTTTCAGAGTTTACATTATTATAACGACAGAAATCAGAAACTACTAACTTAAATGTCCCTGTTATTAAAAATTAAAACATTTAAATTCATGTAATTTAAATGAATAAATTAAGATATTTTATTTGAAGGATGCATGAAATTATCTGCAATGTGCTCCTTGAATACTTCTAAGTGGAAATATACTTTGTATATTCTTTACCAAGTCTGCAGAAATGAGTTATGTAAATCAATTCAGGAATCTATATATTTTATAATAAGTAATAAAGATTTATTCACAATTATCATAATTTTACTTTCTCATGTGAGAAAAACAAACTATTGAAAACATAGTCGTTTTTCATATATATGATTTTTTTTTAAGTAATAGCTCATTTGAAAATGGAATGAGATTTAATGAAAGGAAATCAGTAGAGAATCATACTGCTCTTTAAAAGATACATCTAAGATCATTTAACTAGTAATGCAGTTCAAACAAATACTGTGTTCATTTTGCCTTTTCACCAAATGAATTAAAATATCAGAGCACATTGTAGTAGGTTATTATTTTCAGAGGAGGCTGAAATGGAAATGCTACAGTAGAGTGCAATGCCGTTTTGCCATTATGCAGAAGTGGAATGTGAAGATGGTCTCAGAACAAATTATGAAATGAAGATAGCATCATTGTAAAGCATTTCTTTTGAGAGTCCTTCAGCTCCTTCTCCTGATGACCTTCCATTCAGAAACTGGCAATGAATAGCACATTCTGTTGCCAGCGTTTATTAATTTGTCCAGGCACTCTTCAAGAGTGCTCTAGACCAATACATGCTCTAAATAAAACCAAATACCTGTTCATTGGAAATCAGATCTTATAGACACCATGCAATGGTTCATTTGGACATGTACTTTGGATGCCTGAAGCCAATTATTCTTGTTTTACAAAATCTGGGGAATGAATATGAATAATCCTGAATCACTTAAGATTATATATCCCATTATTTGGAATCCAGTTTCTGAATTATCATCTATAAACCTGTATTGTTTGACAGAGTCCCTTAGCAGAGAGGTGTTTTTGCATGTTGCCAAGAGGCAGAGAGAATTCTGCCATCTTTTTCCTGGTTTCCACACGTGATCCTTACCTTGTATAAATGCTATGCCAGCAATCTGATATCATAGTGTATTTGAATTTTTCAGATACATTACTGTACTTTTACTGAACAGCAAGGTTCCTTTCTCTTCAGGATTCAATCAAATATCTTCTGTTGTAGGAAATTTTGCTTAAAAGTGAAAGTTTATTTTATTCAAAATAAAATTAATAAAATCTATACAAAACTTTTGCAACATTTTAATTCAGCATTATAAAACAACAAGAGTTATTGAGAATTTTGCCTTAGTCGTGAAAGACAGGTGACTCCTTGTTAATTAAAACATAGATGTTTAGCTCTTACGGCCATTCCATATTTCCTAATTGCCCTAAATTCACTCTAACATCAAAGGAATGAACTTTTAAATGTTCTTTTCAAGCCCCTGAAAATGTGTTTTAGCTATTTGATATGACCCTGGGTTTTACTGTCACTTTTTGCTTTGTTAGTTAGTATTCACAGAAGCCCAAAATACAGTTGTCAACATCATAATCTCTTCTATGGTAGGGATTTTCATGAGCTACCATAACAGGATATATAACTTGGTACAGATATCAGGTGACATGAATATATACATATGGACATGTATGTTTTTTGTTTATGTAGACCTACACACATAGTGAAGTGTCGTCAAATTATACATCCAAAAATTAGACGTACCAAAATTACATACTATTTTCAAAATGGCCAATGAATGTAAGCTTTCCCTAAATTTCACAACACTCCACAAAGTGGCACTGTGACACTGCAAATGGTACAATAATAAGGGAATGTGGAATGGACAGAGCCTCCAGGGTGCCTCATAAAACATCCTGTGTTTCTGCTGAGTCATTGTAAGATTGATGACTGAGGATTGTACAGGCAATCATTTATGCAAGGCGGTGTGGTGAGGTGACAGGAACTGCTTAGTAACCAGACATATTTGAATTTGAATCCTACGGTTCTTCAACTTTTCAAAAATAGTTTAAAGATATTTTGGTATGTTATTATCAAAAGGTAGTTTAAGTTGATTATTTACCCGACCAATTGCCATGGGCATATTGCTTGATCGTTTTCTTTCATTTATAATAATCTGTGATGCTTAAAGTGCCCTGTATGTATCAGGGGCCAGCAACATCACTGATCTCAAGGCCTGCTGTGCTGGGCACAATTTAGAAAGAAGGGTGCAACTGGCATCATTGTTGTCAATTTATATATTTCTGAGTTAAAAGCTACATTTCCTCAATCTAAACAATGCACTGTTCTGGGAGGAACAAGGTATGAACAGATTGGGGATGGTCTCCGGGTGCTCTCTCAGGCTGATAGCACTGCTGGCATTGTGGTGCCAGGCTCTAAAAATAACTGACGTTCTACAGAAAATTGTCTCTCTCTGAAGTTTCCATATGCCTGTTGTGACTGCCACATTTACTTCCACGTATTGATTTTAGAAGTAGATCGGGATTGTTCACAAGCCATCAATATATTTATTTCCAAGATGAGACAACCAAGCATTAACAGATGTTTTATAAGCATGAGCTGACTTCCATTCTCACATCCACTCAGGGCAATGGGGGCAAGTCATACCCTGAAGAAGTTAGTATGTAGTGAGCTACGTAGAAAGTGTCTGTGAAGTTCTGTCCACTTGCACTCTGCTCACGGAGGGAGAAAGAAAGTAGGAGTTACCCAATTAACTTCACTGTGTGACAAACAGGTGACTTTCTGGAGAGCCACGCCAGCCGGATTTCTGGAAATGCCGCAGATATATAGGGGGAAAAAAGGTGGTGAAAACCTCCAAATTTTCAAGTCAAATAAACCTAAGTTCCAATTTCTATTTTGTCTTTTCTGAGTTTTACTATGTGTGTGATTGAGGAAAAGGAACTTTCTCTTCCTAGGCTTCCATTTCCTCATTTCTAACATACCTGGATTATAGATTATTATGGATTTCAATGAGATACCAGTATAAAGAGCTTATAAAGTACATGGAACACGGTAAGCAGGAGATGAATAATATTATTGGGATACGATGCCGTTGGCAATGGTGGATATACAGGCAGACAGAGAGAAGGCAGGAGGAGGGGAATGGAGGAAATTGGTATTTGGTACCAGAGACAAGAGGCAGAGCTATAAGCAGACGTAGTGCATGAAAATGCAAGTACAAACCATCTCAGGACTGCCTTTAACTATGCGCGCTAGATCTGTGTTCTTTTCCCCACAATGAGACTCAATCATAATCAGAAGCAATGATACCAACGTTCAGAAATGTGTCATTTGGGCCCGGCTACTTGTTAACTGAAAGGATACAGGATGAGACTAGAATTGGGGGCTGCGCCTCCCATGTAAAAGCTACAGATGGCTGCCTTTTCAGCCGCCGTCCTGCAGCCTGTATTGTGAAGACTCCAGAAGGTCCCTTATTATTCCGGAGCCTTCCTGATACACAATGATCTATGATTTGTCCTTGTAATGAAATCTGAAGCCCCTCATTAGTGGTGTATAGAGACAAGCTGGGAGGAGAGTTAGAGCTGAGCTTGGAGAAGTGCCTTACGTGTGTGCACGCTCCTGAGCGTGATTTTATAGCTGTCACTATGACCATTGCTGTAGGTTGGGTGACTATGTCCCTCTGATCTCATTTTTGAGTGTAGTGATATTGAAATTCCACTTCTGTACTTGAACTGCTAGAGCAGTCTTATCTATTTAATATCTTCAGAACTTGTTTTCTCTTTTCTCAGGAAGATTCCTTACCTATTTTTCTTGTTCATCAGCCACTTCCGAGCCCTGACTGTTTTTTTTCTGCCCTTTCCTGTCAATCCCCCCCAAGCTCCTAGACATTCTGAAACAGGAGTCTCCTGACTTCTTAACCTGGCTGCAGGCACACGGTAGATACTCACTCAATATGTGGCTAACATGATGAGAAAAAGAAAACCTGATGGGCATGTTTTGCTTTTAGTGATTCTTTGCCACAAACCGCTGATGAACTCAGAGCTGGCCGAGGTACTGAAAGTTCAAGAATGAAAAATGTTAATATTGCATAGCTACGGAACACTTAATGGAGTTAGCCAACGTGGGTACCATCATAAGAAACAACCCATTCACACCGAAAATACAGCAGTTTTCATGATCCGTGAGTCTGTTCAGTCCTTGCTACTCAAAGCATGACGTGGCCTGCTAGAAAGGCAGAATCTCAGCATCCAGCTGAGGCCTGCTGAGACGCAGGCTGCATTCTGTCAGATCTCCTGATAATAACCCGCGTGCATATGAATGTTTGAGAATCACTGTGTTGAAAATTTAGAACATTAGACATTCTAGTGTACTATAGAGCTTAGTGTCTGTAGCAATGATTTTCAACTGGTATGCCATGAGGGCATCTTACATGCGCCACAAATATTTTTAAAAATCATTCATTAAATTATTTTCAAAAGAAGTTCAAAGTCCTTTTTACTCTCTCTTTTTTTTTTTGATCAACATAATTTAAGTGTGCTGCAGAAGTTTAAAGGTTTGAGTGTGCTGTGAGATTAAAAAAAAAGGTCAAACAACACTGCTGTAGGGTGACAATGTGGTACCAAATCCTGACTCCACTGTCTGTCTCGTTAGCTGTACACCAGCGAATGAGATGTTTAGGCCCACAAAGCTCTGGTTTCAACAAATGTGAATTAGAAATCTGAGCCATTCCTACCTCACGGATTATTGTGAAACACCTGGCTTGTGCTTGTAATCCCAGCACTTTGGGAGCCTGAGGCAGGAGATCGCTTGAGGTCAGGAGTTGGAGACCACCTAGGCAACATTGAGAGACCCCATCTGTATAAAAGTTAAAAATTAATTAAAAAATTAGCCAGGCATGAAGGCATATCTTATAGTCTCAGCTACTTAGGAGGCAAAAGTACGCTACAGGATCACTTGAGCCCAGGAAGTTATGGTAAGCGGAGGTTATGCCACTGGACTCCAGCCTGGGTGACACAAAGACACCCCATTTAAAAAAATTAATAAAAGAAAATTAAAGAACCTTCAATAAATTGCTTGTTAGCATAATTATATTAGTAACAATTACTAAAAATATTTTTTATTATAGAACCAGAACTATCACAAGTAAGAAAGTGATGATGAATTCAGGAGGATGCCATTGTGTTCCTCTTAATAGGACGGCCAGCAGAATATGCTTTGATTTGGGGAACGGGGGCTGTATTTCTCTCCAACTCTGCCCCAATATGTATATGCCCATATCTTTAAATGTAAATGAATACATTTTATACATGTCCCTAATAAAATTCTTTAAGTGTTCTTTCTGCGTCTGAAGCTTGCACACCTTTCTGAATCACCTGTCCTGATCTTACTGTAAAGCCTTTGTAAGCCCTTGCAACTCTGAAGTTCTCTGTCATGTTCATTTCCACATTTATTTGACATTTAATGCATGTATATGTCTCCATGCAGTAGCATTTATCTCTTATGACTCTATTTTCTGCCACCTAATAATATTAGAAAGTGTCTTATTATATTTTGGATAGAATCACCAATCAGTAAATATTAACAGAAGATGTGCCTAGATTAGTATCTTAAAAAGAGTTGGAACTAAACAGTATTATTTTACATTCCTGGAAAAGGTAGAAAGTTAGTCACATATGTTGAACAAAAAACAGCAAAACAATAATTGCACTGTGTGAAATACACAGGCGTAAACACAACGCATTGAATTTGAGAAAATTAATTTTATTTGGTGGGAAAATTCTTAGTTTTTAATTGAGTCTCGCTAAGTAAGAAGGTTAACTGGATGTACTCCTATTATTAGTCTTTAGTTTCACCATTACTCTTTTCTGTGTCTCTATATTCAAGGCACAGTGTTGTAGTTGATAAGCCATTGGGTTTATCCTTCTGCATTTCAGAAATAGTATAATACAGAGGGTGCCAAAAAAATGTAGATACATTTTAAGAAGGAAAAAAGACTATATTAAATTTGTAATGCTCAGTCACATTTAACTTTACCTTATAAGAGGTGCTCAACATGACTTGTATTCATCTTTTGTTATTGGTATATATTGAGTATTACAAATTTAATAGTTTTTTTCCTTTCTCAAAATGTGTATACATTTTTTTGGAAACCTCTGTATAGTGGATGGAGAATTAACTTAAATTTCAAACAAAGCTCTGTTCTCAGTTTTGTCACTTACAAATTATATAATGTTGATCATTATTTAATGACTTTGGGCCTCACTTTATTCATCCATGAAATGGGGAGATAATGGAAGTTCTATTCTGGTGTTAGCAGGATTGAGTCAATATACATCAAATGCTTAGTTCAACATCTCACATGTAAGTGCTATTTACAAAGTATAAAATGACAACCAATACAGATACGGTCTTTTCTTTCATGGAATGTACATATGTGGGGTGGTTACGGTAGACAGATAATGGCTACAATAGAGGAAACGGTGTTATAAACAAAAGGAGAGGAGTCACCTAATCCGGACTTGATGCTGTTTTGGTCAGAGGTGGGTGATGGAGTGAGTTTTTTCTCCCTGGGGGGGGTAAGATCAAATTAATCCTGAGTGACATTTGGTAGGTATTTGGTGGTGTTCCTACCTGTGTGTAATCAGTGTTCTCCACTGCCACCAAGAATCATTCCACTTACAATGAAATGTTACCCATCTCCAAAATGCTTGATGAAATAAATCTGGAGTTATATGTACTTACAAATGTATTTAAGTAGTTGGGAGTTTTGAAACTTGTTAGATTTGTCTTAAATCAGTCAATACACTAATTGTTTTTGAGAATATCTTAGTGTTTGGGTATGGACAGAATGTGTTTCCATAAATAGTCCAACCTTGGACACAATTACACACTTTACATAAATGCTGGAAAAAATTGGCTTATCATCATATGTTTTAAAATTTACATACATCAGGTAAGCATGTTGACTTTTTTTTTCTAATCAGATAGTCTTTTTTTTTAAATTAAATCATAGCTGTGTACATTAATGCAATCATGGGGTACAATGTGCTAGTTTTATATACCATTTGAAATGTTTTCATCAAACTGGATAACATAGCTTTCACTGCATTTTCTTAGTTATTGTGTTAAGACATTTATATTCTACACTTAGTAAATTTAACATGTACCCTTGTACAATGCACCATAGGTATGGTCCCACCAATTACCCTCCCCTCTCCCCTCCCCTCTCTCTTTCCCCTCCTTCTTTAATTGGTTTCATACTAGAGTACGTTGGATACTGTGTTTTCAGTGAGCAACTACACTGTAATCTAGCTGAGTATATATAGATACAGTCTTGTACCATAGTTTTTACCAGCTGAAAAGAGGAATTTTAGAAGGGTAGTAAGAATTAGAAGTCAATGTTAGTATGCCAATTCAAGAAAATTTAAAATAAAATTCATTTGTTTATAAAATGAATTATATCAGTTCACTAACATCAATTTCAAATATTAATAATATTTTTAAATTGAACCTGCCTAACTCACACAAAAATTCAACTTGACCTTTTCTCCTGTCTCTGACTTTTTGTTATTTCCATTGTTGTATGTCAATCTCCTACTCTGAAAAATGAGTAAGACTAGAATTCTGTATCAGCTGGCTTGATCAGACACAGCTTTTCTTGTGTTTTGACTTTTTTAAAGAAGGCATTTAAAAATATAAACATTATAGTTTTAGATTTATAAATATTTCCTGAAACTTATTGATCCCTAATTCCTGAATATTATGTAAAGGATATTCTTTACCAAATAGTGACTATTTCATCAACGCATATTTATATATATTTTTTTATTTTTTGTACAGGGCTGGGTTTGAACCCGCCACCTCTGGCACATGGGGCCAGCACCTTACTCCTCTGAGCCACAGGTGCTGACCTACATGTTTTAAGTATTTATATGTGAACAGGACCAAATTAATATCTAATTTAATCATCCCCTTGCCAACTGCCCCAAAATGAAAGAAGGAGGTATTCATGGTTGATGAAACTTAAGTTAAATGACTTGACCAGAATGACATAGTTTTTAAATGTTAACGTTTGAACTGAGGTTTCCTAACTATAACTCAATTCTTTTTTATTCTAGACCATGTTATTAAAGTCCTTCTTTGATTTAGTTTTATGTTCTGAAAAGCAAGACTTATAGCCAAACATGAATCTATTAATAGAACAGTCATATTAATGTCATGTTATCCTCCTAATGTGACTTCTGAATGGAACATGGGCAAACACTACTCTCAAGCAATTAAATGACAAGTGGATTTATTTTCCTGTAGCTGGAAAAAAGTGGCTTAATTCTTAGAGTTTAGTTTGTTCAGATCCCTGCAGGAGACTGTAGGTGTGCTGGTTAAGAGCAGAGTCTCTGAAATCAGTTCGGATTCAGCCCGTGTGCCATTGAGCAAATTATTTCATTTTTCCTCAGTTATTTCATGATGACAATATTGACAAATGCCTCATAAGATTATTTTGCAGATAAATAGATACAGATATAGATAGATTTCTTAGGATAGTACCTGATCTTTAGGAGCAGAATTTCGATGACCATTTAATAAAAATAAAATTAACTAAAAAAACTTAACTGTAATTTATAAGTATATTTAATGAGATAGGAATCAGCTAAACTCTCAGTAGATTAAAACAATTTCTCAACATGCATTATACAATATACTTTTATAAGGTAATGTGGAATATTCACTGATTGGTATGAGCTACAGTGGTGCTTGGGAAAAAAATACTAAGAATTGCTCAAGGGAGGTATGGTATTTATTCATCTTTACAAATCTGTGACTAGCAAATTCAGTTAGGTAAGAGTAATTTCAGAAATATAAGCATGCTTTTTTCCCCCAAACCAATGCCTCTCAAATAGTCTGTTTTTTTGCAAATAGTAAAACAAAACAAAACAAGACGATTACATCACAGAAGTAAGTGATGGGACATGACGCGTCTCTTTCTCGGTTCAGAGACAGACACTTCTTGTGTCAATAACTAGAAGAACTGGATGATGTGCTGTAAGTGATTGTGACTAATTGGCTTTCGTTTCATTTCTTCCCCCTTAACAATGTCCAGATTCCGCCAAAGGACCTCAACCTTGTTCGGGTGTCACTGGTACCATGCAGCCTCCTGGCATCGCTGGGCAGCCACCTGCCTCCGCCATCCCGTCCCCGAGCGCCAGCAAGCCCTGGAGGAGCAAGTCCATGAACGTCAAGCACAGCGCCACCGCCACCATGCTGAGCATAAAGCAGTCCAGCCCGGCCACCTCCCCCACCCCGTCTTCGGACAGACTGAAGCCACCCGCCTCAGAAGGAGTCAAGACTGCCCCCTCAGGACAGAAGTCCATGCTGGAGAAGTTCAAGCTGGTCAACGCCCGGACTGCTCTGCGCCCGCCACAGCCTCCCAGTTCAGGACACAGTGATGGTGGGAAGGATGACGACGCCTGTTCTGAATCCGGGGAGACGGAAGGTTTTAACAGTGGTCTGAACAGTGGTGGCTCAACGAACAGCAGTCCCAAAGTGTCACCTAAATTGGCCCCTCCGAAGGCCGGCAGCAAAAATCTCAGCAATAAGAAGTCTCTGCTGCAGCCAAAGGAGAAAGAGGATAAGAACAAGAGCAAGAATAAAGTTTGCACCGACAAGCCCGTCAAGGAAGAGAAGGAGCAGATGACAGAGGCGGCTCCAAAAAAGACCTCTAAAATCGCAAGCTTGATCCCAAAGGGCAGCAAGACAGCGGCAGCCAAGAAGGAAAGTTGGATCCCACCTTCCAGTGGGATTCCAAAGCCGGGCTCCAAAGCGCCCTCGGCAAAGCCAGTCATTTCTCCGGGCAGCGCAGCAAGCAGAGAGTCTGAGAAGTGCAGGCCTAGCAAAGGAAGCCCTTCCCAGGCCTCACCTAGGCCCGCAGCCCCCGAGAGGGCGAGTGCGGCCACCTGCCCTGCCCCTTCGGAAGGCCGGGAAGCTGGCCAAGCCTCTGGCTCCTGTACCCTGCCAGTGGCACCAAGCGGAGCGCAGAGCACAGGCAACGGTGCTGTCCACCTCCCCCAGCAGCAGCAACACACCCACCCGAATACCGCCACGGTGGCCCCGTTCATCTACAGGTAAGGCGCCTCGCTGCGTCCCCCGCTGACAGCAGGGGTGCACACTCCGAGTGCAACAGGAAGGCAGCAAGTGGGGCTTTATGGTCATTTGGGGGCAAAGTTGGGGTAAACTCTTTATTGTGTATGCTGTCATATTGTAAATGTTCCTTAAATGTTATGTATGAAAATTACTTCCAGCCCAGGCGCAGTGGCTCACGCCTGTTCCTAGCTCTCTGGGAGGCCAAGGCAGGTGGATTGCCTGAGCTCACGTGTTCAAGAGCAGCCTGAGCCAGAATGAGACCTCATCTCTAAAAATACCAGGGCTTTGTGGCAGGTGCCTGTAGTCCCAGCTACTCAGGAGGCTGAGGCAAGAGTGTCGCTTGAGCCCAGCAGTTTGAAGTTTCTGTGAGCCATGACGCCTTGGCACTCTACCGAGGGTGACATACTAAGACTGTGTCTCAAAAAAATAAAAGAATTACTTCCTCAATGTTAATTCTGTATCAATTTCCAACAATGAGGCATAAATTTCTAGGTAAAAAGAATGACTTATCCTCTTGTGCTTTATTTACTTATATACTTTATATTAGTGTTTTATTTTGTAGGTATTAAAATATACTACCTATGCTATATTTAAAAATATGCATCCTACTACCCACTTGATAAAGATAGCACACTTTGCCTGTTGTCCTGTGATTTGTTTTAATGGATTAGAAATAAATCATTCGGCCGTGTCCTCAGGTTTAGTCACAGCCTGGTTAGTAAGGAGATGGTTTAGGGAGAATAAAGTCTTCCTTTGTGCAGCCTTCTGGAAGGTTGACAGTTTAACAAGAGGAAGAAAATTTTATGTTTGGGAAATAGGACCTGTTGTAATTAAGAAAGGGTCAAGTCTATATAGTTTAAAAATTTATTAAATTGATTAAATGTACATTTTTTAAAATAACACAAATAATTGTAATGATTTGTTTTCCCTCAACGAAAACCCTAAGTGGACTTTATATAGTCAGCAAAACAAAATCATAATTATTATATTTAATCTATTGGAACATCTCAACTAAGTCTTGCTATTCAATTTTTAATACCAATTATTCATTTAAGGCCTGTACATTTGGGTCTACTGGGAGTCTGCAGCTCTTTCTGACTCCTGGGTTCCTATGTCACAAAACAGAATTTAAAATGTTAGAATCATAATCCAATGTTTCAAAAATATAACAAATCATGAAGCTTTAAATATGTCACAGTCAGCACCCTTACAGATTTCAAATATATTCTGTAAAAACATCAATCAGTTAAAAAAAAAATCAAAAGAGAATTTTGTAGGAAAGTGTAAATCTAGAACTTCTAATTTAGTAGGCTTCCTTCTATAAGTAGCAACAAGCATTTTGGGGGTTTGGATTATTTGCAATAAAATATCCGGTGAACACACATTTGTAGCTTATTTATGAAAATGTAACTTTTAACTTAAAAAGAGGAAACAGCAAAGCTTAGAAGTGAAAAGTGTGGATTTGCAACCCCCCTTGATTTTCTGTTTACTCTTTTTAAAATGAAGTTTATAAAAATGAAGTAATGTAGCTAAATAGCTAAGAAAACAGACCATAAAGTCTGTCTTCTGCTACCTCCATTCAGAAACAGTATCTTGTGGTGGTTAAGGGGATAATCTTTGCCTGGGTTGGAATTTCAGTGCCTCCACTGGCTAATGCTGTGACCTTAACTAATATGTTAAAATATTCTGAGCCTCAAGAGATAATAAAAAGAGAAACAACATAAAGGGCTATTTTGAAGATTAAGTGAATTGATATTTACAAAGTGGATAAGAGCAATGTCTGCCCAGATTTCACTCTCTGAGCCCATCAAGTCTGATTGATAAAGAATACCTACCTGGATTCAATTTTTTACAGAAAGAAAATAATTTCATGTAGAATTTTTAGCACAGAGCCGAGTTCAAAGTAAATGACATAAATGTCAGTAATGATTTTGTCATTGTGGATAATATATGATAGTTAGAAATATAACTAATAAGAAGACGTCATGTAACAGTCTACACAGGAGGCGATGGTGGTCTTTTATCGATTCAGAAGAATTTTGTAAATGATAATGTAAATCCTCTCAGGGCAGAATAGTAAATGCTTTTCAGCTGTAGGTAGGACATGTTTGTATTGTAGAGGCATGATGTTCAGGTTAGGGAAGCCCTGATGTTCTCTGCGTCTTACTGTCCAACTCCATGAAAAGATCTTTGTTGAAAAAGCCCTGACAAACTTTTCTGGAGATGCTAATCATTTGATAAAAGAATACTAATGGCTTGCTATTTTACAATGATATTTTCATTTGTTGAGTGCCTACTTATTTAAAGTCCCCGTGTCACAAGATTTATGTGCATTTTATAATTTAAACTTGATCATGAGCCACCCTCCTGAGAAATGAACGTTATTACATTTTACAAAGAGGAATAAGTAGAAATTTCATGTCAGAATAGTAGAAACATCACAAAACTGGTAGGAGTTTGTTTTTGAACTCAAATCTGGGTCCAAAATTTTTTCTTTTACTTAGTCTATGACATGGCCTCATTTGCATATCACTTCTTTCTGCATGTGTAGAAATAAGTATTCTTGCTGTGAAAATTCTAGCTCAGAAAATGCTATAGTATTTGAAAAATTCTGAATCAGAACTCATTTATAGTGGGAAATTCTTAATTGCGATTACTTAGTATAAATATAAATGTCTTAACACAATAATTAAGTAAACGAGATGAGGTATATATTAACCAGTACGATGTAAGCGTTCCTAATTCTACATGAAATCAGCACACTGTACCCCATAAATGCATTAATGTATACATGATCTATGTGTTTATGATTTAATAAAAACATAAAATACATATACATAAGTATGCCCATAGACATACATGTACGTGACATCTAAAGATAATTAAGTAACCTCTATGTAGTGGAAAACTATGGTAATATTTTTTCCTCAACCTACCTCTAGGCCATGTGATACTCTTTGTGTGACTCCACGATATGTTTCATAATACTGTTTCTTGCAAACTGGACGTTTAGGGTTCCATAAATATTACATTAGGGTTGGAACGTGAATGGATTTCGTGTTAGTCTAACTTCCTATTGTATGCAAAGTATTCTGAATAAAGTTATATAACTCAATTTTTCCCACAAACTACTAAAATTGGTTTTGAATTTATTCTTATTTTTATCTATTTGATAAAGTGATGTGTGTATGACTAAGCTCAAAAGAAAATTTAAGAAAAGATTTTAAGTTAATTTAAAATGTTCCCTATAACTGGAGCTATTTGAAATTAGAATCACCTGCCTATTGTAAGGGTTTAGGTGACCACAGAACGTATTCAAGAATAGTAAAGTCACCATGGTTTAGGCAAAGAGAAATCATCGAATGCTTTTGCATGTATATAGTGATCATTCATCCTGCAAATACTATGTAACAGAGGATATACAAAGTTTAAAATAAATAATCGCTGCCATCTGACATCTCTATATATTGATAATGGTGTGACCATGATCAAGAATATAAAGTCATGGGTGTTGTGGGAAGTATATTCAATATAAGGAATCAATGTAGAAAAAGGATGGGGGTTTTTTGGTTTGTTTTGTAAGTATTATATGAGGGTGAAGTCAATTAGTAAATTATGGAAAAATTAAAACAAGAAGTATACCTGGCTGGGCAGAGTAGTTCATGCCTGTAATCCTAGCACTATGGGAGGCCAAAGTTGTGGCATAGTAGTTCATGCCTATAATCCTACCACTATGAGAGGCCAAAGTGGGTGGGTTTTTTGTGCTCAGGATTTTGAGACCAGCTTGAGTGAGAGCGAGACGCCCCCATACTCACCATCTCTACTTAAAAATAGGAAACAAACTAGCTGGGTGTTGTGGTGGGCACCTGTAGTCCCAGATACTCAGGAGCCTGAGTCAAGAGGATCACTTGAGACCAAGAGTTTGAGGTTGCTGTGAGCTGTGATGCCACAGAACTCTACCAGGATGACAGAGTCAGACTGTCTCAAAAAAAAAAAAGAAGACCCAAATGATGTTGGAATTTGTTAAATGGAAGGGCAAATGTTGTACCATTAACCAAATTTAATATATTACTACTTCATAAATCTAGGCACTATGGAAAAAGTAATAGGTAATTTGTGAATTACTATCCAAATGCTAGTAACTGAAACTGCTATAAAGAGAGAGCAAAGGTTAGAATTTATAGCTATATGAGTGGGAGACTAAAGAAGAAAATGTCTAAAGAATCCATATTTTATTCTTGCCTTTCAATCATTGCCTTTCCACATATTCAGTTTTCAGCCAGTTTTCCTAGTTTTTCTTTTAAAACACACCTTCCTTCAATCAGCTTTCTTTCCATTTCCACTTCCTCATCTGCTAATCCAAGCCCTGTCCCTGCTCTTGTTGCCAGTGAGTCTCCCTGGTCCCACGTTGAGCCCTTTATAATAAACAACCTCCACACAGCAAGCGCTCTGAGCTTCTAAAAGCACAAGTCATGTGTGTCGTTTCATGAGGACATTTATTAGGTTTCTACTGCACTTAACAAAGCTCAGACAGCACACGCGGGCCTTCTCTGCATCATCTGAGCCCCCAGCTTCACTGCGCCACGCCTCCTTCTAGCCCACTGTGTCTCAGCCTTTATTACTCCTCAGCAACCCAAGCCCTCCTGCTTTATGACTTTTGTCACATATGTGCTTTTTGCCTGTGATACTCGCTGCCAGATCATTATAGCTCATCCTGTCATTAGACTTTGCTAATCTCTAACCATCTCTGACCATCTGCACCAAGGAAACTTCTACTTTTCTCTTTCTGGAATTGTTTCAAAATCCTTTTATATTTTCTTTATAGAGTTTACTACCATTTGCTCTTTTTTTTATTTGCTTATTAACTAGTGTGATTTCAGCAACATTGCCTTGAAATGTCAGCTCGTTGGAAGCAAGAGCCACATGTTATTTAGTAGTATATAGACCGTCCCTGGGTTATGAATGAGACAGGTTCTGCAGGTTAGTCTTAAGATGAAGTTTTATGAAGTCTGGAACTAGTATATTTACCTATTACTTGTCATACAGACACCCTACATTCATAATTGCGAGTTGCATGTCAGATGTTTGTAATTTGGGGACTTACTGTAACATCCCCTGTTCATAAGGGCAAGTTGTGTGTAAGTCAGATGTTTGTAACTTGGGGACTGTCTGTAATTTTATCCAAGGCAGATCCTACCCACAGTAGGCACCAAATAAAAACTGTTGAATGAAACACCACCATCCTTGGTTAGACTGGCCTGCTATGGAAGAATTTTAAAAACTGCCAAAAATATATAATAGAACAGAAAAAAATTCTAAAATCACCTACTTTCTATAAATTAGAGGATTTAATGGAAATATAACCAGCTTCACAACACTTTAAGAATGAAATCATGCTTTCTTTTCAGAAAACTAATTTACTTATTATTTTTATTCTTTCAAAAACTACCTACTATGTTTCTATTTCTCATGAGACATCAGGGTAGAGTAAAAAAATCACACTTGTCAGGCATCATTTTCTTTCCATTGTCCACAGTGAGATAGAGGCAGGCTCAAAAAAAAAAATTGTGTATATATATTTATACATAGTAGCTGGAAGTGTAAAGCTCCCCGGATCTGATACACTGAAACCTCAAAAAAGTGGAAAATTCCTTCTAGCTGTTGGAATCAGAGAAGGCAACCCCTGTGCTGGGTCCAGAAGGATGAGTGGAACTGGGTAAAGCAGAGATACGGGGTTATGACGGGAATAGAAGCCTGAAGGAACCACATGTAGGAGGAAGATACGGGATAGCAGGGACCCAGCAAGGTGGTCAGTGTTCCTGGACTCTGAAGATTAGAGCCTGGTTGTAGCAGAATTTCTTGAGTGTCAGGAACTTGGAAAACAACATGTGTATACACACGTGTGCATGCAAGTAAGCATGTGTGTGTAAAGCATGATCAGGAAAATTGCTCAAAACTGCCCTTTCTGTAGGATGTAAAATGGATTGTGAGAGAGGACAGACTAGGAAGTCCCAGGTTCAATGTTTACAGAAAGGACTAAGTCCCGGAGTTTCTGATTCTATCCCTTCTTTTGCATTTGCTCTTTGGTATTTGACTTTACGGCAGAGATTTATTTTCTCCTCATAATCTATCTATTTAAATGTTATAGAATCATGGATTTCTATTATGTTCAATGGGATATAATCTGTTGCTATCACAATTTATTTTGATGCTTAAATTTTCCCAGATCTGGCTCCTGGAGGCCCTTCAAGCTGGCCATGTGTCCTTTGCACATACCCCATTAGTCTTTGAGACCTTTGCGAACCTTCTTTATGTTTCCAGGTGTTCTAGGCTTATACTTTTAACTAACTCGGAAAAGTCAGCTTTTATCTAAGGAGCCCCAATTTCCTTTTTGTGAAAAGTGATAATTTAGAAACCAAGATTTCACTACTTCTAAGTTTTCTATGTGGTCAAAACTAAGAAGTATATGTAGATGCATATACACACATACATTTTATATCATTATTTCACTTTTCATGTAATTTATTATAATTATATGTATTTTAATTATATATAATTATTCATATATATTGTGATTAGAAATATTATTTTTGGTGTATGTGTTTACACACACATACACACACATATACATTTACAATAATATTTCTAATTCCAAGTCAACATCACAGGATTCTTCCTCCTCCTCCTCCTCCTCTTCTTCTTCTTCTTCTTCTTCTTCTTCTTCTTCTTCTTCTTCTTCTTCTTCTTCTTCTTCTTCTTTCCTTCCTTTCTTCCTTCCTTCCTTCCTTCCTTCCTTCCTTCCTTCCTTCCTTCCTTCCTTCCTTCCTTCCTTCCTTCCTTCTTCCTTCTTTTTTCTTCCTTCTTCTTCTTCTTATTCCTCCTCCTCCTTTCCATATTTGCATTTCCTTTTGTCAACCATGAGAAACCTGGCTTCTGTTATTCTCAATGTTTTCTTATTTGTTCAGCTCCTGAATCTAACAAATCTCCCACCCACATGGGACCACTCTCCATTCTGGCATTTTCTGGCCCTGGCTGTTACCTGTCTGCCTTTCTAGCAGGAAGGAAACAGGTGGGAAAGTAAGCACAACAATGGTTTTTGAAATGTATATGTTTTCCTTCCCTTGTGTTGTATTTATAAGGCACGACTTACAATATTATTAGTTAATGTTTCTGATTCCTAAGATCAGTTCTAGTTGTGCCAGTATTTATGACTATATTCATATCAAGATGAATTCATAGGGAAATATACTTCTTAAATATAAGTCAATACATAAAACACCCATATTTGTAAAGTTGGAAATTTAAAGATTACAGTATCTAGCATTTATTACTGAATTCAGTATTCAATAAAGAATAACATTTAGAATAAGCCAGTGGTGATTATCAAATTCAGTAACATTAACTGTTATTGACTTAGTAACTAAGTTGTCTATCAGCTAAGGGGACCTCAAATGCAGTGAAATATAGTTAAAGTTCATAGGCATTTGGAAGGTGCTAAAACGTAGGGTAGCAGTTAAGAGATCAATATTTATATGCAGCCATGTTTAAGTACTCATTAAGCATCTACCAGATTGTTACCTAGGGCAAATTATTTGACCTCTGAAAGTCTTAGTTTTATTTATTTATTTATTTTATCTAGCAGCAACTACACTATAGAATTGTAAATTTTGAGTGATAACATCCTAGGCTCAAGATTGGGTACATGGTAATAGTGCAAAATAGATAATACCTTTGATAGTACTCATCGGTATAGTTAGACTTTGACTTTATGACTCTGGTAAGAGGTAAAGGGCTTGCCTTATTAGAACTCTAAATAGATTTCATTTCTGCAGTGCTATGTAGTGATTTCAATTCACACTTTATGGTGAACATCTTGTGGTTGCACACTAAGATAACTAGCACATAGAATATCTGCTAAATATTATGAAGGAATATCATGATATTCATTTTTTGTTCTTCTCTAGTCACTCTGAAGGAAATATGATATCCATTTAGGTGAGAACAATGAATCATTTTACTGTAAAATTCATTACATCTGTCAAAATATATCTTCTGATTAGTGGACAATCTTGATTCTGAAGTCTTCATAATTTTTTCCATAAATCCAAATCTTTTTATTTTACTGCTATGAAGCATGTGTAAAAAAGAGAACATGTTGGGAGTCTCTAGAGATTTAACTGAATTTCTTTGAGCATTTGTATCAAGGCTAAATCTCTAACAGTTACCATCAATTTCCCTCTATAGACTGGAGTTTAAATCTGTTCCTGCTTTAATGACAGACAATGAGAAATGGATGGCTTTTTATGGATATAGAGATTTATAGTCTATTTACACGTGAATACCAAGGATGGCTTTAAATCTTTTTCCACAATGATTTGAAGCACACCTTCTCCATGTTCCTTTCATGATCAGTGTGTTTTCATATTATTGCTAGTGCAGATAAGTCTTATAGGGAATACTACAGGAAATACACCAAAGAACTCCAAAATAAAGTAAAGAAATTTTGTGACTTAAACTAAAAAGACATAAAATAGTGAACCCGTCCAAAATCAGCCCACTGCCACGTTTTAAAAAATAAAGGCTTCCAAGACAAAACCGAGCTGTCAGAAAGATGAGCATGTTTTTAAAAGGCAGTCTGAAATGGGGCAAGCGGGGACTTAGCCAACGAATGGAGTCTTTGATCTTATGTATTAAGGAAGAGAGCCACAAATCAGCTCCCAAGGAATGCTTTTTTTTATTTGTTTTGAGCAAAGCAAAAGCTCTATTCCCTAAACACGTTCGGAATATTCTTCTGCTCCAGATTTTCTTAAAGAGAGGTAGAATCTTTAACTAACATGGCCACAAACATTCTGGCTCCTGTGATGGCTCCTGGTCAGGTTCTGATGGGAACCAACTGGCAAATACACAGTTCAGACAAACATCTCAGTGAACTGTTCACTGCGATTCAGTCTCTGAGAGATGAATCTGTGAGTACAGAGTCTGCAGACCTCTAGGCCAATCCCGGCTCACAGCCGGTTCAGCAGACTGAGCCTCTGTGACTTCTTGGACCTGGGGTCCATAATCTCACTGCAAACTCTCCATTTGAACTTCTTCAGCAAGTAATAAAAATACTCAGAACATTTCTGAGGAGTTATTTCTCTGTCTTAAGGGTCAGTAGAGTACCAAAGAGGTCAAGGAAGAAAAATGGCCACAAGAAATGAAGCCAACTATAGTAATAGACTATAGTAAACTTTGGAAATGAGTGTGTGGGGGGGAGACTATTGGTAGACAGGGTATATGGGAAAAGCTGTGCCCAGAGAAGGAAAAAAGTAGGATACTCAAAGAACATACACATTTTACACATTAGCTGTTTTACAATTGACCAGAATTTCCCATGCCTCAAGAGAATGATTTTCCAGGCCTTTAGTAATAATAATTGATTTCACAATTGTTTTATGAGACACATCTTTTTTTACTATTTCTACAGACGACCAAACTGAAGTTCAGAGAGGTGAAGTAACTTGCTAATGTCAACTCGAGTTACAACTGTTTAGTGATGGGGAGAAGTTTTATATCCAAACCCTATGCATTCACCATTATACCACTCTATTTCCCAATGCTTTATCTGCTAGTAATAATATTTTACTAGCACTACCAATATCATTTATTCCCTTATTTATCAGACATTTGTGGAGTTTTTCCTTTTTAGCCATAGGATTGTGCCTGACAGATTTACCCAATATTTATTGAATGAAACCTATATGGTAGGCATGTATCTAGGCATTGGAGTATACTTGTGGCTTAAACATGGAGAATAGGGTCTAGTTCTGAAATTAAAACTTAATCAAATAATTGCATTGATATTATAAGAGTATTTTAAATGCTTATAATTAGGGGTTTTATTTGATCAATGAAATTAGGGAGAATTCTTTAAGATACTGTTACTTGAGCTGAGACTTGGAGAGATACACTCAACTGGATGAAGTGAGGAAGAAAATAAAAATAATAAGTGGAAGACCCTGTTTAGGCAGGAAGCTATGGGAAGGGTATGAACCAGTATGGTGGCCACAGGGGCGAGGATAAAGGCTAAAGTGTGCCAGATGGTGCTGGAGAGAAGACAGAGACAGACCATATGAGGCCTCTTAGGTTCCATAAGAGTTTCACCCAAGGGCTCCATGAACAAGAACGAGGTTGGTTGGGAAAGATTTTGAGTCTATTTCCTTATGTGATGGGTTTAGCATGTTTTTGTGATAATAAAAAAGAAATGTCAATTAGGCAATTATATCTAGAATTCAGAGCAAAGTTCTAGGGTAGAGTTAAAATTTTGGAATTCTCGCGTGACTAGCTTATAATTAATACAATGAACTTAATGAGATCATCTTAGCTAGACTATAGTATAAAAATTGGAAGAGGCTTAATATATTTTGAGAATTCCCAAATTTTGTTCTTTGTATCCCCTTCTTTTTACTACGCAGAACCATGACACTTAATGACTGTATAAAGAAAAACAAAATAGGACAAAAGAATCCACAGTGAATGGGAAATAAACTAGAGTATTTTTTGTCATAAAAGCCAAGAGGAGAGGAGTGGTCAGCTATTCTAAATGCTGCCAAGATATCAAAGAGTGAAGACAAAAATGGCTGTTGAGTTTAGCATCTTTTGGGTCCTTGCTGGCCTTAGTGGTATAACCTGTCACTTGAATAGTGCATTCTCTTTCTTAATTTTGCTACACTCCTTATATTAAGATTTTAAATTAGAATAAAATAGTAATAGACTACCAGAAATTACTGGAGGGCAAGGCACAGCTTTGTATGGGATTTCTTGCATATTTCTATCCTACATTTACATATCAATTCATATACATGACATATTCATCCATGCACACAGCATATAGTTTTTCATAATTTCTTAAAATCTTAATGATTTTTACAGAATTTATAGAACTGTTGGTTAAATACCAACTATTTCTGGTATCAATGATTATACTCCATTTTTTCTCCATACCTGGATTTAGAATGAAAGCAAAATATTAATTAAAAATTGATCCAGTGTACTCAATACTAATATGAAGCCAGTAGATGAACTAATACACGCTCACAGAAGAGAAAAATTCAATTTACTTCAAGTTAGGGAAAGGGCAAGGGGGAGGGGATTGGTGTGCTCCCACCCAATGGGCACAATGTAAGGGTATATTGCACACCTCCTTGGGTGTAAGACACAACTACAACAAGGACCTTAACTAACAAATACAAAGATTGTAATCTAATCATTCATACCTTCATGTTAATCTGAGATAAAAATAAAATATAACAGAGTTAAAATATACTGAACTTTCCTTTCACATGTTGATATTCACTATAGATGGTTGTAAAGTAATAAATATTAATATTAATTGTCATGGCTCATGCTCAGTACTAGATATGGAACTCCAAGTAAGGCAAATGATATGTCCATAAAGAACATAGTCCAGCATACAAGACTTCATTGGCTTGCCTTCTTCGGTGTCTTAGTAGTTCATGTGGTGAATTTTTAAAACATGTAGATCAAATATACATTGATTTTGAAGCTGCACCAAGAAAGGAAGTGGATCTTAAAGTATTTTCCCATGCATAACAGGAAGAAGTGATTCATGAATTAAGAGGAGAATATCAAAAGTGTGCAGACCTTTGTTGGATGCTTTTCATTTAATTGGACCTACTCTTTACATATTCACCACACCACAAATACATAATCATGGTCATACACATAGAACACATAATATAAAGGTAGTTGTAAGAATGAGAAATTGTCCTTGATTTTACGTTTTCTGAAAATATTTGTTAATTAGGTCATTGTAGTGAGATCTAAAGCTTAGAACAAATTCATTGTTTATTTTAGCTCAAATTTAGTATTTTTATGATATATATTGTAAAATTTTTATGGAAAATAATTTTAGGTATGGCTTTAATGCTTTTATTAGTCTCAAAAAAACATAATCTGGTCATAGTTTTTCTAAAATAGCAAAAAATAGTTGGATCTTTTCAAACCTCTTGCCCCAAATATATAATCAATTGTTGGTAATTACAAGCTTTCAAAAGTAGAAACATGAAAGAAATCTGATTTAATATTTCACTCCCACTCAGATTCTATGTGAAAGTAACAAAATGTTCATATAGACATCCGTATAATAAAAAAATACTTACCTTGATGGAAAATTTGGAATATATTGGTTTTTCTTATATTGTAGAACATCTACTTAGATGAGTCACTGGTGACCGCAGTTATTACTTTGTATTTTCTTGGTTAATTTCAGAGCACATTCAGAAAATGAAGGTACCTCTTTACCAGCTGCTGACTCCTGCACTAGCCCTACAAAGATGGATTTATTGTACAGTAAGACTGCGAAACAGTGCCTAGAGGAAATATCTGGTAAGTGACCTGATTAATGAGTAGGTCAAACCTCAGAATTTTTATAATGTCTCTAAGTCTTTTTATTAAATCATATTCGTGTTACTCTGTGTTTTATGCAAAAATGAATTGTGTATAGATAGCTCATGCTTCAGTGAGTTTCAGATATTTGGCTTTCCTGCCTAGGATGATCCCTTTGTTCCTGTGAAAAGAATGGCAATGCTTTCAGCAGCGGAGATTATAAGTCGTTTTGTCCTCAGTCAAGTTGAACATAATCAGAGAAAACCTAGAGAATCATCTGTTGCTAATAATGCAGCCCCTGGGTACATTTGGAGCTTGAAAATACTGTGAAGATCATCAATAAATTTCCCATCGCTGATCTAAACCTGGTCTATCTTCAATTCTGTACTATTTAGAATATAGCTATGTAGTGGCTCCAAATGTGCACTCTGGAAATAAATCTAATTATGAAAATATTTATATACATATATGTAAAAATATATGTACATAAAGATATACATATATAAGATATATATGTATAAAAGATATATATATATATATATATATATAGTATGTGATATAGGAAAAAGTAGTACCTATTCCAGACACAGTTTATCAGCTATTTGAGTGTATAAAACAATATTCTTGGCTTAAAAAAATGTTTTTTCTAAGATACAGTCAAACCAAAGCCTTTGGTGTCATTTCATTATATGTAGATTGATGTTTATGAGGAACCAAGCTACTTCTTAGCAAAATATACTACTTCTAATGAAAGACGGACTCTAAGACTTTATGTGCTTCAATGTATAATACTGCATGAAATAGAGATCTGTCGTTCTGATAAATACCTGGCTCAGATTCTGTGTATTCACAGCTAAATCCAAAAGCCAAAAACTAAGGAAGTATTTAATTTTTTAAAAATGGTGTTGTACTCCAAGAGTCCAAGGAAAAGTATTGCTCTGAAGCTCATGAAAGTAATATTACAAGTTTGAGGATTAAGAATCTCCCCCAATGCAGCAGACCTGAAATGTATTTTGGCAAGCATTAGACAAGTACTCCCTAGTGGATAGAGACAGCAGTGATGGAAAAGCTCCCCAATGGTACCTTTGGAATGAATAAAGTCCATTGCAAATTGCATGTGAACTTTATAGACACCCTGTAAAGTAATATCATTGGACATCAGAGGTTTCATGTGGAGATTATAACTAACGGCCAGGAAGGTAAAAAAAAAAATAATAATAAGGTAAAGGTATAAATGTTAATGCCATGACATTGGTTAAGTGGAGGACAATTGTGGATTTTTCAAGTACTTGGGGGAATTGTTGGCTTTCCCATAGTTCTTGGTGGTACCATGGTCAGAATGACACTGTATATCTGTATTGTGAGCAGATGTTTTATTAGCCTGGCATGATGTAAAGATTTCTGTGCTTCACACATTTCTTTACATGTGAGCATCTTCGATGTGCCTATAAAGCACTAGAGTCAGGATTTCAAGGAGAAATGAATGTAGTAGAATTTGAATTGCAATTTTTACATGAGTTTCACAATGGAACATTGTTTTCTGATATTAATATATCCATGACTGATTGAATAAGGAACCTCTTTTTTATTGTTCTCTACTTTCTTATTGTTTAACATTTGGTCACTTTTTCATATTTCCAGTTAATATTTCCATTTTATGTGCCAGTGTTTTCACAGAATACTTGAAATGTAGATGAGACTTGAGAATGTGATAGGATAATTTAATAGATTTATTTGAAAGCATAATTCTATTTTGTAGCCATAATAAATTGCTTAGAGAGAATCATAGATGTGAGTCTATAATTTAGGTAGCAATATAATAAAAGAGAGAAAACAACGAATAAATGCTGAAATGAGGCTTTTTAATTGTGCCATTCTTAGTATTCTCTGTTTAAGGTTAGCCTATCGCTGGATAAAGAAAGTATCTGTCCCCGCAAACTTGAGATTTCATAAAGGAAGGATGTTTATTTATGCTCAGTTAGTTATAAATTGAGTGCTATAACTGGAGAAATCTAGATGAGAATATACTAGCAGTCCAGTGATGAAAAGATGATTACCATAGAGAAATGAGGTTATATATCTTCATTATTTTAAAATTCTGGTTTCTGTATCATCATCACTCTATTACAATTACTGCCTTAATTTTTGGAGATACTAATGCATAGGTGATTCTTATGAAACCCTGGCCCCACTCCCAATGACCTTGTCTTGGACTCCCCCTGAGCTACTTATTCTCATGTTTATACCCCACTTCTGGCTTCATGTAAAACTGCAACCTCTCTGTGACTTCACTTCCCTACAGCCTCCTTGTGCTGATTCCAACCTTGTAATCTTTTCAGTATCCGTCCTTTTATTCACTAACTTTACCAATGGTTCCACTGGGATTTCCAATTAACTGATCCTGCCACTTCTCACTGTTCCTCACCCAACTCTGCATATTTCTTCCTTCCCTCCTGAATGAGCTAAATTCCTATAATAACTGAATGCATTTTACTCTTGTGTGTACCCTCAGGGCCCTTGCTCATTTCTCACTTCATTGTACTCATTTGATGAAATCACAGGCATGATTACATTTAAGTCTTCACTTCTTCCATACCAACGATGAATGAACCAGGAGACAAACATATCACATGTTGGTATGATTCACGCTACATTCATGACCACCAACCTCAAGGGAACATTTAATGCTCCCAGCAATTATTCTGTATTTCTCTGGTCCATTTACTTTCTCAGTTCTTAAGTGAAAATTTTATACCTCTTATTGTCAGAACTACCATACACCTACCATCCTTTCTCTTCACTCATGACCTCATTATACATTTGTACTTCACTGAAAAAAATTAAACAAAAGAGAAAAGAAGTTCATAAACCCCTATCATCATTCTACTCAAGTATAGCATTTTATACCTACCTAACAACTATTTACTCTGCTTTTACTTGGGTTATATTTTCTTCTTGTCCTTCTTTCTTTCTTTAATTTCAGATTAATGTGAGGGTACAATTAGGTTACAGTGTTTGCATTTGTTAGGTAGAGGCCCTATTGTAGTTGTGTGCTGAGGTGTACCATATATCCTAATATTGTGTCCATTAATTGGGAATACACCCATCCCCTGACCCCTACTGATCTTTTCTTCTGGCTTCTTCCTTTTTCCTTACTCCATCTTGAATTGAATTGAGTTTTTCTCTTGTGTAGGCATATATTAGATCATCCACTGGCTTCTTATTAGTATTGAGTACATTGAATACTTGACTTTCCAATCTTGTGATACTTTACTAAGTAGAATGTGTCTCAAATCCATCCAGGTTAATACAAAAGATGTAAAGTCGTCATCTTTTTATGGCTGAATAGTACTCTGTGGTGTACATATACCTGGTTTATTAACCTATTCCTGGGTTGATGGGCATTTAGGTTGTTTCTACATATTGGCAATTGTAAATTGAGCTGTGTCTTGTCATCTTTAATAGCACCCTCTCTACCAAATCATTCCCTTTAAGCACATGGGATGTTATCATTTTTCCAACGCTATTTTTTTCAATGAATAACTTCTCTAGACCTCAGTTTGCTCCCCAAGTACTGCTGTCTCTTTCTTCTTATGGCACACCCTAACAAAGAGTAAAGTCTCTTAGACTCTTAGCCCCATTTCCCTAATGAAGTTGCTTTTAGTGAAGTTGCCATTAATTTCAATATGCCAAATCCAAGAATCAAGTCTTAGTCCTCATCTTATTTCACCTCTTAGCAGCCATTTGTCCTCTTCTAAGAGAATGTCTTCCCTGGTGGTATTGTTTGAATATGGTTTATATGGTGTGTATGGCCCTGTCAAGTTTCATGTTGAAAACTGATCACAAATGTTGGAGGTGAGACCTGGTGGGCAAATGTTGGGGGTAAGGCCTGGTGGGAGGTTTGGGGGTTATGAGTAAAGATCCCTCATGAATGTCTTGGCACTATTCTTATAGGAGTGAGTAAATTCTCTGTATTCCCCGAGAATTGATTGTTGAAAAGAGTTTGGCTCTTCTTTCTCTCTTGCTTCTACTATCACCATGTGATGTCTACACAACAACTTCCTCACCTTCCATGTTTAGCGGAAATGGCCTGAAGCCTTCTGCAGAGGCAGATGCTAATGCCATGCTTCTTGCATCACCCTGAGTCAAATAAACCTCTTGTCTTTATAAACTACCCAGGCAGCCTTAGATGACCATAGTGGAACATAAGTGGCTAAGTCATTGGTTTACAGGCACCATATTCCCTTGGCTTTTCTCAAACCACAGTTTGTTTCTTCTTCATCTGCTTTTCTAGATACATTTTTTATCCATGACTTCTTATTATTGAAATGGTCCACATTCCTGTCTCTAGAGTTCTTTGCCTATAAAGGCACCCTTGGGGATTTGATACCATCTCATGGCTTCAAATTTCATCTACATACTGAAATTTGTATTTCATCAAATTTATTTTTATTATAAAATGTCTTTC
Organism: Arctocebus calabarensis; assembly: GCA_963573935.1. Lineage (NCBI taxonomy): Eukaryota > Metazoa > Chordata > Mammalia > Primates > Lorisidae > Arctocebus > Arctocebus calabarensis. The sequence goes on along the minus strand of CAUYON010064757.1, from coordinate 19,357 downwards.
ATTATTTTAGTCTTCTCTTGTGTTCTCTGGACTCAAGTGTCCAACTACCTGCACAACCTTTCCACTTGAATATCCCATAGCCACTTCCAACCTATCATATCCAAAACTGAACTCTAGATATTACCCTCAAAATTTATAACTCTCCAAAACACTTTTCCTGAGATTTCTCCATTCTGGTTCATGATAATTTCATCCTTCCAATTGCTTAAGCCTGAAATCTTAGAATATTCATGAGCCTTTCTTTTCTCTCACACCTCATACCCAATCCATTAGAATATTCTGTTGGGTCCATAGATATCATTGGCTTTCTGAATTCAGAAACTTGTAGTATATGTGAATCAACTTTTGGGGATATTTCCCAGTATTTGAACTCTTGCTATATTCTCTTATAGATTCAGAGAATAAATAAATCCAGCTATACAGGTTCTAACTAATCATAAGAACTAAGGTACTAAGGTGACTAAGTGTCCTTGATAATTGTATTTTCAAAACATAATCAGAATTTAGTCAGCCTTCTTTATCCTACTTTTGTCTGTTTATTAACTGGTATACCCCCAATGTGTGGTTGGGGATCACAACATTTGCGATCAGATTTTAGCATGAGACTTTATAGAGCCAAACAAACCACTCAATAAATATGTGTAAAATTAAATTAACGTGAAGCACAGAAATGAAAATCACAATGATGAAAGAACTTAATAACTTTTCAGGTGGAAACAGTAGACAAGTAGGAATGATACCTTTGGATTTGGAAGGCGTTCAGAAAGTAATTATGACAAACTTAGAGTGAATAGCACTTGACCATTTGGAATGGAAAATAGAATACAGTTTTGGTCAGATAATCATTGAACAATGAAAGAATATGAGGAAAAAAAGATTTAGTTATTCTACAGAAGCAACATAACAATTCAGAAGTTCTCCCTGATGAACTGGGATCTCAAAAGAGCATATTTAAAAAAAAAAAAGAGGAAGAAAGAACAAAGTAAAATGTGTAACAGGTTGAACATCTCTAATCAAAAAATTTAGAATTTGGAATGCTCCAAAATTCAAAACTTTCTGAGTGGTGACTTGATCCAACGAATGGAAAATTTCATGCTTGGCTTCATGTAACATGTTGTAGTCAAAATGCAGGAGTGCAATACAGTTTATTCAGCATCTTCAAGGAAAAAAAATGACCCTCCTTGTCCCCTTTAGCTGCTATATTCATTTTCCAGGTACACCCCCATGCAAGCACACTTATAAAGGGTAATAAAATAGCACATGTTAAGATGGACCCAATGATGGCAGGTTCCCATAATACCCCACATGGGGCTGAGACTGACATGAATTATTTGCAGTGACTTTTTTTTTTTTTTGCTTATATTTTGCTCTGTGTACATGTCTTATTGGAAATTCAAAAAGGGTTGAAGATAAAAGTCATAAAAAAGAGGACCCATTTATCTTTATCCGTAGCATAGAAAGTTAAACTTCTACAAAACCTGGACAAAAGTGTAAGTGTGAAATGACATGAGAAATGTATAATGTTAGAATGACCACCAGCTGTGACCTGAAGCAACTTCTTAAGTTCAGTGCTGAAACTGATGAACAGAAAGTTAATGAAAAACCCTGCGTAGAGTTAGAAATGAAGATCTTGGTTATGTAATAAAATTTGGTCCACCAAGGTTGCAATGGATACATGGCACTTTGATCATGAAACAAGCAAAGGTCTAATCACGATGAACTGAAATAGAAAAGAATGTGAATATGAAACAGGCTGGTTGTAAAAATTCAAGAAAATGCGTGGCTTTACCTTTTTATAGTTTGTGGTGGCAAAAAATCTGCTGATCACAAAACAGCAGAAAAATCCATTGGTATGTTTGCCAAGGTCATTGCTGACGAAAATCCAATTCAAGAACAAGTCTATAATACTGATGCAATATCACTGTTTAGGCATTATTGCCTCAGAAATATATAGACGATAGCTAATGAGACAGCCCCTCTAGGAGTTAAGGATGCCAGGGATGCAATAACTGTGCTGGGATGTGCTAATGTAGCAGACACTCATAAGTCAAAACTGGCATTGATAGACAAAGCTTGTGCCCTTGCTGTTTTCAGCAAGTGGATTCCTCACCAGTCCATTAGCATTCTAACAAAAAGGCACAGGTCACCAGGGACATCTTTTCTGATTGGTTCAACACACATTTTATATCAGAGGCTCTTGCTCACCACAGAGAAGCTGGCCTAGATGGTGATGGCAAGCCTGACAACTGTTTTGCTCTTTGTCAAGCTGAAATTGTCATCCAGTATAATCTTTCTGCCATGCACTTTTCCCCCAGTATGACTTTGTTAATTTAGCCCTGTGATCAGGACATCAATAAAGAATAAACATAAAGCACTCCCTTGAAAAGCATCTTAGCAGAAGTGAATGGAGGTGTGTGTGTGTGTGTGTGTGTGTGTGTATGTAAGGTTTTCTAAAGTTTAGCAAGAATAGTACGATAAGCGCTGTTGCCAATCCGTGGAACACAGTGGCTGAAGATATATGTGTGTGCCTGGAACAACCTCTGGTCTGCAACTATGTTCAGGGATAATGAAGAAAAGGTGGGACTAAAGGATTCCATATGTAAAGTGAGAAAAAAATGTTATTGGACCTCCTTCTAATCCTCCTACTGCAAAAAACACACCCTTAAAATCCAGTGATAAGCTAGATAAATGGCTATCAAACAAGTTTGTAAAAACGATAAGAGGCTCCAATCATTATCATTCTTTCACTTGCAGATAGTGAAATAGCTGAAGTGGTTCTCACTCAAGGTGATCATGAGACTAATGACAGTGGAGATGTCATAGTTAACACTGCACGAAAAATGCCTATGGACAACACAGTGAAAATGTATGACAGGCTTATTGAAAAACTAGAGCAGCGTATATTCACAACAGAATGGAAAATCATGCCAGTTTATAAAATCAAAGAGAAATTTCTAAGGCAAAAAAAAATGTTATTAATGAGCTAGGTGACGCTGGAGGAAACATTTAAAAAGCCATCCTGCAGAATGCCTCCTCATCCCCAGAGCACTCACTTCCTGGTCGTTCAGCTGCTTCTGTTGTTTCTTCTCACACCCCAAAAATAAAATGCACAGTGCAGTAACCTTTTAATCAAAACCCAGCACTGAGAATCCATCTTCTGTGTTAGTTCTGCTGCTCAACAGCTGATGCAGGGATTGTGCTGGTGGAACTGTGCTCCTGCGTTACCCTGGGCACTTAATTTTTTCACGGTTCATGGCATGTAATATATTTTATCATTCAGTACTTATGTATGAATTAAGTGCAGGAAAATAATTGTTTATTGGTAGCATGTAAATTTAGAATCAAATTTAGAACCATCAGGAATGATGTGGAATCTAAACAGTCACAGATTGTCCATGACAGTGACTGACAGATACATTACCCTTCTGATGGCTGAATGTATGAAAATTTTGTGTCATGCACAAAATTATTTAAAATATTGTGTAGTATTTAATTTAATACTATAAAACTATACTATGCTTTAAATAACATTTATAAGTAAATATTATAAATTTCATAATTATTTATGATATTTAAAATATAACATATTTTATTATTTTAAATAATGTTATTATTTAAAACATACCTTCAGGCTATGTTTATGAGGTATACATGAAGCACAAATGCATGTTGTGTTTAGACTTGGATCTCATATTCAGGATATCTCATTATGTACATCGAAAAATTCTAAAGCCCGTAAAAATCCAAAATCTGAAACACTTGTGGCACCAAGCATTTCTGAGCTGAGGTAATCAACTTGAAATAGAATAAACCTGTTAATATAATAGCTCTAAAGCCCATGAGATGTTTTCTGTATTTATGATGCCTTCTCTTTCTCATAGTCTCCATCCCTTTCCCAGTTCCCCTTCTCTTTCTGATTTCTGCTTACATTCTGGCTGCTAGTGAAACCAAAAACCACATGTGCACTTGAATTTATTGCCAGATCCTGGCCCGGAGAATATTCATTCAAAGGTTTTTTGTGTGTGGGAAGAGGAGTGTTCTGTTAACTGGAAAATAATGGATTTTCGCCGTCACTGGCATTATTTAGCAAGCTGACATGCTTCCCTTTTGTGTGTAGTTAGTGACTCTGATGATATTTAATAAACCCACAGGATTATTAGGAGACATGGTGTAATTCTTCCATTTGTCTTTTCAGTAATCATCACCTGGTGTCTTATAAATGCCAGCCAGGTCAAACTTTGGAAATAGCAACATGTCTAAGATATGAGCTCACCTATGAAAGAATAAGGGACAAAAATATAAGCCTAATATGATAAGTGAACGAGTGGGTATGTGGGAGCCCCTAACTGAGCTGTGAAGAGTAATACAAGGTGTAAAAGAAGATCGTATATCTATGCAGTGGAATTCTAATGGACTCAGAAATCACAGGATAATATTCCAGGAATAAATAACTGATTTGAAGAAAATTCAATTTGCCTTTTAATTTCATTCATTTTTGGGTTTGTTTGTTTTAAATGGGAGAATTTCTCCTAAATTTACAAGGATCTTGGTAGTTCACTGATTTTCTGTAACCGCACATCTGAGTGTTAATTTATTGAACTCATAATGCTCATGGTTGATGTAGGGACCTCAATGGAGAGTAATTCTGTCTTGTTCCCCAAGTAAAGAGGCCTTTGTGATATAGAGCTCTGATGAAGTAAGGCTTGATAGGGTAAGATCCAGTTTTGTGACTTTTCAAAGTCTATATAATTTCAAGGAGCCTGAAAATGATACAAAAGTAAAAATGTGTAGTGTCTGGAAAGGTGTTTAGGCAGGCTAGGTGATCATGGCTTAAACACCATTGGCTGCATAGTAAACTTACCTTTAGTTCTAGAGTAGTCTTGTCTAAACAGTATCCATTGCACCATCTTCTCTTCTTTGGGGATCATTATCTGTTTATAGGGTCAAGTGAAATTAACCTAAGCAGAGCCAATTAAAACTTCCCATTCTTGGGCCATAGCAACTGTTTCAGGACTGAGAACTGTGACTCAATCCAGCTGAATCAGAACAAATAAGATACATTTGCAGAACTTTTCCTGAGACTTTCATGAATGAGATAGTCTCCCTTTCCACTAGACCCAAAACTAACAAAAATAAAGCTTGAAACTGTTGACATTGACCACTCAACTTCAAATGAAACAATTCACTATGTAGATCAGGAGCAACTAAACCCAAGGTCATTGTTAGAAATATCTGAGCCCCCAAACAATCCATATCTAAAACTTTTCCTCCGCCACTTCCTTGCAATTTTCAGGGAAAATCCCTTTTGGTGGTCATTTTTATTTTTAATTTTTATTTTGTTGCTCATTTGTTTCTTTTCGAGGCAGTCTACTTGAGTAGAGTGCCATGGCATCATCATGGCTCACAGCAACCTTAAACTCTTGGGCTCAACCATCCTCTTGCCTTAGCCTCCTCAGTAGCTAGGACTACAGGCACCTGCTACAATGCTTGGCTCATCTCTCTCTCTCTCTTTTTTTTTTTTAGTAGAGACAGGATCTTGTTGTTGCTTAGGATGGTCTTGAACTCCTGAGCTCAAGCAATACACCCATCTCAGCCTCCCAATGCTACAATTGCAGGCATAAACCACCACACCTGGCCTTCTTTTGGAGTTGAAAACAAATATGAGAACCATCCCTATTGCATGACACACAGGTGCATGGCATGTAACGATTTGCCATTACTGTTAAGGAACAAACTTGAATGGTTCAAAATGCAATGTGGATTTGCTAGAGGGATTCTCTAAGTTAGGTGGGAAGGTCAGTTGTTTACATTTTAATCAATGCTATAACTCATCTGAAGTTAAAAATACATTGTCAATAAATAGTAGTGAAAATTTGAAAATGTAATCAAATTATGAAGATTGCTATCAGAAATGTGTGACACTTACTAAAATGACATCCTGAAGAAAATGCAGAAATTTCATTTTGGAGATCTATATAAGACAAATTTTTCTCTCCAGCGTCTCTAAGTCCATCACTCAGATTTCTCCTTGTTTATCATACTCCTAGTGAGAAAACCTAGAGATATTGGCCCATTATGATGATGGTAGGTCCAATAATCATTATAGTCAGACGGAAATGTTGTATGATTTGTGGCAATGAGGAAGCTCAGGGCTTCCAGCCTATCCTCTGAGACACAGCATGACCTTACGATTACTGAGCTGGCTGAATTGACGGTGGTGCAGATTTTACTGCTTTGGCTTGGGTTTTATTCTCAAAGTCATTGACAAAAAAATTTGTCTCTAGAGAGGCCATCCCTTTCACAAGCGCCAGGAGATCCTGCCAAAAATGAGCCCAAATTCTCATTCCACTGCTATTCATGAAAGATGTTAAAGTTTTCTTTCTCCATAGGTTCGTATTTGTCTTTTCTTTGCATAAGGCTGTCTACCAACAGGTCTAACATTTATTTAGTGCAGTCTTAAGTCTAAAGGTTAACTTTATCTGGAATTTATTATATATTCAACTGAAAAATGTTGATTAATACCACACTGACTCAGACCGATGTATACAAAAACTGGTATGTCATTTGCAAAAAAAAGTAATATTAAAATAATTGGATGAATTCAGGAAATCATTTTATTAGAATTCATATTAAAGAGAAGGATACATTAATGATTATGTATATTTTTCTAACTTATCAGACTTTGTGTTAAATTATGGGAAACATCTGATATTTACGCCCTTTCTAAGTGATCACTGAAATTGCCTTTACTTGAATGTTTATGAAGATCAAAAAGATCCAGCTCAGGTAATTGAACTTAGGTTAGATCTTTTATTTAAATAGCCACATTATAAATATGTTTACTAAAGAACTGAAAAGCATTCCTTTGCAAAATATTGTAGTAGCTGTTCTTTATTCTAGTCCTTGGCAAAATTAGAATGATTCACATTTTGTACTATTGACTAGGTTGATTGGTCTCCTTTGCAATGAGCTTCTTCCTTCACATCGTAGAACATTCATTTATGTGTGATTATGAATAAACATAAGAAGTGAATAATTTGCCGTAATGTCAACATTAAAGAAATGCTCTGCTCATCAGCATTATTCACTCATAAAGACAACCTATATTTTAAACTAGAGGGAAAGTCACAACAGGTTGTATTGCAGAAATTAAAAGATGAAAAACAAAAGGAAAGACACTTCTTTCAAGCGGAAATAAGACCTGGAAATAATGGCACTAAAGCAACTTATAAAGTAGTTTATATACTCAGGAAAAAAATCGGAAGCCATTCAGTGATGTAGAAATTGTGGTGAGTACCTTGCTTCTTTCACGGAGAACCATAACTGATCAGCATGAGTAGCCTTCAACATAATGGAACAATGTTATTCTTCAAAAGGAATAATTGAATAACTTTGGATGACTCAGTTGATGCTACTGACTAGGCATAGGTATTATATAATATGCTATTCATATCATAGCTGAAGATTTTCTTTACTATGAAGAGTTACTTGCTTTGGACACTCTTATGAATGGAACATGGCAAATACATCTTTGACAACTTTCAAGACAAATGTGAAGTTGGAATGCATTTGTTAAACTTAGTGAGTGTTATGTACAGATGGTACATTTTCCATGGCAGGAAAACATTAAGGGTTTATTGCAAAAATAAAAATTATTAGCAGATCCAGGTGCTCTCATTTCCTTTCTTTATATCTTGTATCAGCAAAATTTCTGTGCTAAGGCTACTATTTTAAGTGACACTTTGCAGCAAGTTATAAGTATTGTTACCCATATTCATGCAAATGCAACATTGCATCCTTAGTTTTGTAACTTGCTAAAGTTGAACGATAAGGTATCTAGCGTAGGTTTGCCACATCATTCTAAAGTGTGTTGGCCACAATTTTATCTCTGCAAGAACTGATAGTGAAATTTTATGAAAAACAAAATTATATGTGATTGTAGAAAGATGTCTTTATGAATACAACATTTCTGTGTGATACCGTGTCAAATCAAAATGACTTGAATTTTTCTTTGTAAGATAAAACTGAGTCTGCATATGCTGTGTGGTAAAAAAAATCCAAGCATTTCAAAAAAAGGTATACATTTTTTCAAAACATTTCTTCAAAAGGAAATTTTGGATGAACATTTTTCCCAATTAGCAAAGATTGTTAATGAGCAAGATGATATATGTGAATTGTGCAAAAATACACAGTTGTTATAGATCAATTAATTGGACAATGCAAAGAAAAGTTCATGGACTTTGAGAATCCAGACATACACTCAAATTAACATTTCAGCCTCATCTAATTGGTATCACCAAGGCACATAAAGAAATTCAGATGGAATTGATTGAGATTCGAGTGGATACCATTTTAAAGTCACTGTTTGATGTTAAGAGTAATCCAATTGAAATATGAAAAAATGCAGCAGAATACCCACAAATGGCAACATGCCCCCAAGAAATTCTTTCTTTTCAATGACTTATTGCTACAAATCTACATTCTCTCACCTAACTCAGGCCAAGATGCCCTTAAAGTCACAAATAACTGGAAACCCATCTGCAGGATAAGCTAAACTGCCTACCTCAGTCCTGTAACCAAATATTCAAATGCTTTCCAACAAAAGGCAGACACAAAAAGTCATTGAAAGGTTGGTTAATTATAAAATTAACAAATTGTTTTCATGTTTTGAAATTATTGAGTATATAGTGGTGAGATATTTATAATGCACAGTTTAAGTATATCTAGTCCAAGTTTCTTTTACAGCTGCATTAATGCAGCCTTCCAAAATGTCAAGGTTCCTTACCCTTGATTTAACATATGGTACATTTATTTTAAGCACATTTTAGATAAACCCAATTAATTTTGAAAGAGTGAACAATTGAGAATCACTATTAAAATTCACAATTATCTTTATTGTGAAATTTGTCACAAATAATTACTGTTCTTCACATCTAATTCTCTTTTTCTTATCTGTAGAATAGATCTAAAGATGAATACCTTGATGGGGGTCAATAATTAAGTTTGCAAAGTAAGTTGTTACACAACATATAGGCTCTGCATTGTTATAATGCTAATTTATATACTTAAGGGATTGGCATTTTCCTTACCTGAGATTACCTATGGGAGGTTGAGAAATCAGAATTAATTTTACCATATCTTCTCTGAAAATGATGAAGATTTGTGCATGTATCAACTAGAATGACAATTGTAATATTTTTGTCTTATATCTTATTCTTGAAAGAAATTCTTATTCTTATTTTTCTGTTTGTGGCTGGAAATTCTCCGAAAGTTAGATCTGACAGAAGTAATGTTCTTCTCCTTAACTGTCAGTGTATACACAGCCTCTACTGTATTTTAATTATCCTGTATATTGGTTTTCTTAAGATCAGAATTTCATGGTGGTGGTATAGTGTATACAACCAGCATAGGGTAAATATAAAATATTTATTTTTTAGGTTTTCTTTTTTAATCAAAAATTTTAAAGAGGCTCTGATTGCGCTGTGATAGGTTTATGGAACAGACTTAGAAAAATGCTCAGTATCAAAAGACATGAGGTGTTTTTTGTGTTTTCTGTCACACACATTATGTTTTACACACTTGACCATAACTTTCAATGGTGTGCTTTGAGTCAAAATACTGAAGAAAAAGTATTTTGAGCTATTTTTTACTATCTTTTTTTTTTTTACAGTCAGAAAGAAATGTTTTTGTCACATTCAGATTTTACTTAAGAATAAAAAACCCTTGGATTTGTTCTTTAAAAGAGGAGGTGAAATCTTTCCCTTTAAAGCACCGTGTGCTCGCAGTTGGAGTGTCATGCTCCATTTTTTAGGTCCTTTACACTCTTGAATTTGATTTGTGCTTTTACAGCACAGATCCCAACATTCAGAGGGGAGCTCTGCCTGCTTCCGCTGCCTGCAGATACAGAGAACCAGTCTGTCATTCTCAGCACCGCGGAGGCTGTGCTGTGTATGTGAGTCTGTGTGTGTGCCAGCGTGCGTGTGTCTGAGGTTGGGCCTGAGTGTGCAGGCAGGTTAATAGTGCAACGTCTCACACTGGCTTGGCTCTGAAACCTGTGGCATTCTGGGCTGGGCAGCTGCTTCCCTGCCTCTGCTTTCATTTAGCAGAATGTTTGCTGCCATGGCAGCCCGCGCAGCGACTGCAGCCGCGCGAGAGCCCGAGGTCTGAGGATGCAGGTGCAATAGCAAACGCCTGGGGCTCCTGCAGGGCGAGTCTGCGGCGGCTCCTGGGGAGGCAGCTTTGCTGCGCGGTGTCAGCTCATTAGAGTAAAGGCTTGCGGACCTAGAGCATTCAAGGGCTGCGGAAAGGCAGGGAAGGAAAGGAAAAAAAGAAAAAAGGCAAGACGTGGCTGGCGCTGTAACCTCCTTGCATTTTGGAACACAGAAGCAGGAGAGGGAAATGCGGACCCATCCTTCTGCTGAGAAACGCGATTGGAGGAAGAGAGGCGAACATAGTTGGCTTCCTGGACTACTTTTCAGCTGGAGCGGAGTCTTTGGTGAACTCTTTTACTGTGTCAGATATATTCAAGCAACATGTTTGTAAGTACTGCTGGTCAGCGAAATGATGGGACAAGCTAAATTGTAGGCAGATAATTGTAGATGCGGTATCTCGGAACCTTCTGTGAATGTTTGAGCCTGAGCCTTTGTTGAAGTGCATGGGATAGTTAAAACCCAGAGGGCCAGTTGCAATCGGGGCGTCCAAAGGCAGGATGAAGTCGCATTGAAAGGGGGCGGCCGCAGGAAGGACCATGCAGAAGCCTGCTCCGCTCTCCCTGTTTCAGGGCAGAGAAGGGACGAGAAAGGGAGGTCGCCTTCAGAAACAGAAGTCGCTGACCAGTCTCTCCCTCACCCACGAGCGGGAGAGGAGGCCTAGTGTGCGCATTTCCAACTGGTTTGGAAACGCCGCCAAGGCCAGCCAGAGGGAGTCCAGCTATGCGGAGAGGCAGCCCCTGTGCAGGTGCGCGTCGCGGTCGGCGCAGTCCCTGTGCCACGTGGGCAGCTCGGGGGCCTGGAGCCTCCTGCCCGCCGGGGGCAGCCAGTCCGGCGCCTCGGACCTGGAGCACTGGTCTGCCCGAAAGGGCGTGGAAGGCGAGAGTGACGAAGAGAGCAGGTCCGAGGATGAAAACGTGTCCTCCAGGTCAGCCAGCATCAGCAGGAGCTGGGCTGAGGAGGAGGGAGAAAGCTGCTTGCGGGAAGGGACAGCGCACCTGGACGAGGACGTGATCCTGACCATGCTGGGCGACCTGGAGCAGGCGCTGTACACCGACCTGCTAGGTGAGTCCGGCCGGCCCCTGAGGACGTGCGTGCAATTTCAAGGCCTCTCAGGATTTCTTATGAAATTATTTGCATTTGACAAATATCTTTCATTTTTGAGACTTGACTTTTAAAGGATAGCTATCGTTACTCAAAAATGTGAATTCCTTGTTTCTCGAGATGACTTTCTTTGTAAGCTGAGCTGTGAGTGTCAATGGCAAAGTATTTGGGGGGAGTAAACGCCGTGATGTGCCAAGGGCATTGTTAGCGGGTATCCCGGACCCTGTAGATACCCACCCGCCAGGAAGGGTGACATCCTAAAACTTTAAGCTCGCTTTTCATTGAGTCGTTAATGGGCCTTTTTGTCCAGCTTGCCTCCAGGTGACCTCCCCACACATGTGGATTGAAGAACGAAGGGGCTCCCAGATAACTTTTCTTGACAGTCGCGTCTGTTCCTTTTTGTTGTTGTTATACTTCTTTCCCAAAGTTGTTCTTAGATGTTCCTTCTTATACCTTGGTGACAAGCAGCGTGCCTTGTCATAAGCTTCACAAGTGCAGCGGTTTCTGCTGCCTTTTACTTTATTTATTTATTTGTTTGTTTGTTTTTTGGTATTTGGTCCCAAAGGCCCCACCAAGTACACAGTGTAACTATTTAAACTACTGTTTCTGTAACTATGAACTGTTTTCACATTTAGGCCCAATGGGCCTTTCTGATGAGGTGAGTTTCAGCAGTAACTAACGTGAACTTAACAAGGTCTGAGGATGTCAAGTGAGTCTTCTGTTTTGTGTTTAAAAATTTTTGCCACTTGGTTCAACAGCTAAAATGTGTACATTTTAATTGTTACTTCTAAGTCCATTGCTACCAAAATATGTGTATTACACTGTCCATTCTTCAGAAAGTTCATAAGTAGTTAACCACTGACCACATCATAGTTTACGGCCACTTGCATTTCCACAAGGAAGTTTATCACCAGGCTTCTTAAATAATTAAATCTGGCCAGCGATTTCTTTGTTTCTTATTCATGCAACTGGTGCTAAATACAGGTTTGTTCTTATTCATTATATAGACGCTTCTGTTACAAGATGTCTTACGATGGTTTTTGGACTCTTTTAGTGAACCAACTTTAGAAGAAGAAGGAAGCTTTGAAAGACAACAGAGGCAAATATGCTTCATTTTTCACGTCAGTTTGGTTTTTAGAGGGTACTGTCTCAGTTCTTGTCAGAATAGTGATTTTTGAATCTGAATGCACCAGGTGCTTAAACACTGAAGATTTATTTTTTTCACCCTTGTGTGATTTCTGTGATGAACGGCTTCTCCTAAAGATCTGTGAGCGGTACAAAGGCAAGAGGAAGTCTTCATCCTGCCAAACCTCTTCTTCTTTTGATCCCCTGGAACTGTAGAATCAGATAATATTCATTCATCTTTTGCTTTTAAAGTGGTGTCTTTTATCTTGTTCTGAGTCCTGCTTATGTAAGTATTTACAAAGATATGAGCAGGGCGCAGAAATTGGTGGTTGCTGTGTTAAATTATAGCCTGCTGTGGGAGGGTGTAAGTGACACATGCATTTCTGTGCATAAATAACTCAGAGCATTACTCTCAGAGGTAAACTCTCGAAAGAAGTCTGTCGGCCTTGGTTTGCAAATGGAACATCTGCTTATTGTACTTATGTGATTGTTCTCTTTCAGGTTTTGGTTGTTTTTTGTCCATTTATGCCAGTATTTAAAAACACAAGTGAAAAAGTAAGGGGAAGAATTTATTCAAATAACTGTGACACAAATAATCATATCTCTGGATAATGAAGTGTTCTGATGCAATCTCCTCCCCCCAATAATGATACATGTTAAATTGGTGAATATAGCCACAGCACATAAGAATCTTAGAATATCTGCCACATGCTTGAATAAGTACTGCTCATGACTCAAAATGGCCTCTTTCAAGTTAGTTTTTAGGCAGAATTACCTGAGTTTGACTCTTCACTTCTAGATATTCTAATATCAAACAGAGCTGGGATAATAAATCAACTGGGATCTGTGCTGGAACTGTTTAGGAGAATGTTTTAAAAGTCACTATAAAGCTGTTGGCTATATTTTGCTATTTTCCCCCAAAGTGTCAAGATTAAGCATGTGAGTTTAAAATTTTCTATCCAAGTCACTGTCAGTTAGAGTCATTCAGCAGACTGTAGTTAATTCTCAAATCAGGCAGTGCTACTCTAAATTGCATTTGTAATATGGATGGGATAGAGGACATAATTCTCTTTAAGTCAGGTTCATTCGTATACAATTTAATTCCCTATTATAAGCTGACATTGCTGGTAGTGTCAATTACAACATGTATAATTTAAACCTAGAAAGTAAGAGTGGGGTCGCACAGATTAAATGGTCTGTCTGCCACTAGGTCTTAATGCAGAAGAGCCAAATGGAGTTATTCTGGGCTCTACTCATGGAGAAGGCCTTAAAGCAGTGAGCAAGCAGTGTGCACTAATGTTAAAAACTCAAGCAGATTTCAGAATATACCATTCTGGAAAATGGTCCCTACCATTGTGTCTGACACACAGGAAGCCTTTTTCAAGAATAATAGTGAACTCTGAGATTATGCAAGTATAAATGCATTATTGTGATTAAATAAATTTCTCATGTGTTCGCTGATTGATGCTAAACATTTAATTCTATTGTTTTATACACATTTATACTTTTCAATTGTGTTCTCCCCCCACCAAAAAAACCCCTCCATACTTCATTTGGACATAAATTTATGGGAAATCTCAAACCGTGCAATCAATCCTCAGGGGGCTTGAAAGTGCACTGAATTTTATCTTGCCTTTTGTGGGTCACTGAAAACATTTATTGCAATAATTTCTTCTTTGGTTATTATGTTTCATGACAGGAGTAAAGTGGCAGTTACGTTTTTCTCAGTGAGTGTTGGGAGGAAAAGTCCATTTGTCTGATTGTCAGGGGTGGTGCGGTGTCAGGAGGGGGTATTGTGATGAGGAAAAACCGAGGGAGGTGATGGCTCTGAAAGGCAAGGGACAGTGTGTAAACGAACAATGAATCCAGCTAGAAGAATCGAATGTCTAAGATGCCTGCTAGACTGGAAAAAGGAAATTTAAAAAGGCTTGAAGTAGATAGGAAAAAAGTATGCAATGAAACAGAATGTCTAAGACTCTGATATTCTTAAAGTTAATATAAAATATTGAATATGATATAAATATTACCTTTTAAATATTATCCCAGTTGGCAAGTGATTGAGCAGACAGTTTGATTATAACTCAAAAGTTCTCCTATGGGGAAAGGGCTCAGGGATGAGGACACGCAATGGTCCTTAAAAAGCCTGTATGAGGTCAGGGACCTGCATTTCCAAAATAAGTCATCTGCACACTCTCTTTGTTTTGTGATTCCTCATTTGCACCATCAGCTAGAATCTGAAGACTTCCATGCCACATGAATTCTTACACATGGAACCTTGGTTAGTGCGTCTCCAAATTGGGCCCCCTCTTCATTATTTCTTTTGACGCAGTCTTTTTTTCTTTTTCTTTTTTTTTTTTTTTGACGTGGTTTAATGCATCTCTTCTTTGCCTCTGACTTTTTCTTTGATTGTAACAATTATCTTTGTCCACTCTTTAAAATTTTCCCTATAAAACCCTCCTCTTTGGCTACATTCTGTCATATTATTTGGAAGTGAAAGGTAGACTTCTTTGGAGACATGTCTCAAATAGACTGTATTATACATACAAGAGGCATGGGAAGGATTTCCACGGAGAATCTGATCAAAACCTCAAGGGTTATTAACAGCTCTGAGTTGTACACTGTTAATCTATAGGATTAGAGAATTGCATGGCCTGAATTAGTGAAGAAAAAGCTCATGCCATATTCATGAGGTCCCAACATATATTTTTCTTTCTTTTTTTTAATACAAACATATTTACTTAAAGGAAGTTTCTCAGTGTTTTTTAAGTGCAAAATTATAATGATATGATTTGGTATTTTTAATTGTTCAATTAATTTATAAGTTAAAGGAAAGAAATTATAGACTGGCAGAAGAATGGTGACTATCTTGGCAGCCATCCAGGATAGGGAATAATGAACAAAATGGTAATGTTCGGCTGAAAAAAATGATAAAGGAATTAGCAGTTATCTTCCATTTTTCTAGTGGGTACCCTTGTAAAGACTGTAAATTAGTTCACCTGGTTTCAGAGCCATGGGGATCACTAGCTGGAAGGTTTTACAGTTAGACCTGTCTGATACTGATAGGCGTCTTCTCTTGCTGGAGAAGTGGAGGCCTTTACAGTTTTGAAGGTTTCAAGTAGAGGCAGATGGCTTTGTCTCCCATGAGACATAAATGAATTCTATAGCCAAGATGTAAAGCGAAATCCTTATCTCTGAAATCCCAACCAACCCTATTATGGTAAATGGGATGGATTATTATAATAAATGGTATTTGAGCACAGTTGTTATGTACTTTTAAAAGTTTGGAATGAATGCTAAGGTAGCAAATTACTAAGTGGAATAGTTACCTATATTCTTAAAACATTTTACAGATATGCATCTTACCTTGTCTATATGATAGTTTTTATAGTGCAATTTAATATGTGCTTTTTTCTTTCTCTTCCACTTTCTTTCCGTTACCTTCCTTTCCATCCCCTACCATATTTTCCTGGCCTCCTCTTTACCCCTCTCCTCTTCTTCCCTTCCCTCCTATTAATCCATCCATTTCGTTCCTTCCTTCCTTCCCACGTCCCTTCCTCCCTTTGTCTTTCTGTTTTATTAAAGATTCCAATTACTAGACATCCTCCTCAGCCCAAATTTAACAGGAATATAAACCATGCTTATACTACTGTCTTTTCATATTCTTCCTTTTATCCAGATTCACCCAACTTTAGATGTCCACTGGCGTGGTAAATAGCGCATGGCCATTAACAAAATGGTCTAACAGAGCTTCTGTCCTCAACTGATAGGCGAAGTTGTTCAAGGTCAGTGTTTGTTACACTGGCAGGACTATTTGTTTCATACCCATTAGACAAAAACATGTTGGGTTTAGAGGCCTTGGACTTTACAGCAACTCAAGAATCATCAGTATGGAATCTTTGAATGCCCATGAAAAGTTGAGAAATGATTAAAATTAAAGCCATTCAATGTTGTGGATGTTGGTCCATGAATCTAATAAAATAAAAGATTTAAAAACCTACTGCTTTGGGTGGCTCCTGTGGCTCAAGGAGTAGGGCACCCGGCCACATATGCCAGAGGTGGCAGGTTCAAACCCAGCCCTGGCCAAAAAAAAAAACAACTACTGCTTCTCTACAGTTATTCCTCAGGGTAAAATGTATACTTGATATAAAAGGCGAGATTATCTCAGTTATTCTGAACACATTTAAAAACAGATAATAACTGAAATAACTAGAATCCAAGCAATCATAGGTTTTTAAATTAAGCTTGGTAATATGGAATGCTGTACATTATATTTCCAAGTGACTCCTTCATTTTGCAATTAAGGTCATAGGCCTACAAAGTAATATTGTGTTATCAACTTCTTAAAAATTATTATATTTGGTTCTATTCACATTTTATTTATAGGAAGAATTGTAATTTTTAGAAGATAATAGTTATTTGGGATTTCCTACCTGTACTTTTTACTTTCAGGAAAAGTGGTTTAAGTCCCAGCTACTCAGGAGGCTGATGCAAGAGGTTTGCTTGAGTCCAAGATTTGAGATTGCTGTGTGCCATGGCATATTCCACCATACCAAGGATGACAAAGTGAGACTCTGTCTCAAAAAAAAAAAAAAAAAAAAAAAGGAGAGGGCTTTATATTACTTAACTGTATGTACAGTTATTCTGAGGACAGTATATGGCATGACTGGCACATTGATTATTTTGTTACTTTCCTAGGTGAAGACCCTGAAACAAGAAGAATGCGAACAGTTAAAAACATAGCAGACTTGAGACAGAATTTAGAAGAGACGATGTCCAGTCTTCGTGGGACTCAGATAAGCCACAGGTTTTCTCTAAGTTCTGCGTAACTTTTGGCCAATAAAGAAAAAAATACAATCAAGCGCTTAACTTTTCTTACAATGATAGAGAAGTGATTTCAGATGTCCCTTACGATGCTCTCACTTCAATTTACATAATTCAATTCTCAGCTGTCGTCTCTATCCCTAACTCATTCTCTATCAATCTTTTCTTCAGTGTAATTTTCAGTTCAAACAGAAATAGTTACTGCAACTACCTTCATCACTCCTGGGGGGATTTTGATGCTGGTAGTGGTAGAACTTGCAGTTGAAAGGTAACTAGAGAGGGTAGTTGGGAGACATTCCGACGTAATTAGAGTTAACTTCCAGAATAAGTGGGAAGGTTACAGGTTTGCTGGGAATGCGAAACACAATTTTATTTTATCCAAAATGTAATGGTGGCTTTTCTTTTAAAAACAAATGAATAAATAAGAACTGTGAATAAATACCCCTTCTCATATTTCAACTTCTACAAGGTCCATATGAATCTCAGAATGAATTTATAAGTTGACTTTCCTGAAAATGGCATACTTCAAAGAAATAATCATAAACTCTAGAATTTTCTGTCTTCATTCATTCTTGGTCAATGGCCCCAAGGGACCCAAAGTAGTTATTTTTCAATTTTTTTTTTACAGTACCCTGGAGACAACATTTGACAGCACTGTGACGACAGAAGTGAATGGCAGGACCATCCCCAACCTTACCAGTCGCCCCACTCCCATGACCTGGCGGCTGGGCCAGGCGTGTCCTCGACTTCAGGCAGGAGATGCTCCGTCCCTGGGTGCTGGCTACTCTCGCGGAGGAACTGGTCGGTTCATCCACACGGACCCCTCGAGGTTCATGTACACAACTCCTCTCCGTCGGGCGGCGGTCTCTCGGCTGGGAAACATGTCCCAGATTGACATGAGCGAGAAAGCAGGCAGTGAGCTGGACATGTCTTCCGAAGTCGATGTTGGTGGATACATGAGTGACGGCGATATCCTTGGGAAAAGTCTCAGGGCTGATGACATCAACAGTGGGTAAGTGGCCCTGGTTCTAACAGTGAAGAAGGAAGGTGGCCTTGGAGGATGTGTTCACTGCAAACAAGACATATGAGTTCACTCATAAAATCATTAGGAAATGTGAGAAATCTGAGGTGATTTGGGGGCATTTCAAGGCCTTTACTCAGTCATGGGAAGTAAAAATGTCCCAGATTTCTATAAATTCAATATAAGCCCATCAAGTTCTGTTGTTTAGGGGAACACATGTGGCCTGTGTTTTTCGGAGTGATTCCTGCTTACTTTTTGAGTAACAGATTTTGTAGTGAAGGACGTGGGAAGGAGACAGGAGGAGTTCTGCTGAGCTGCGTGATTTGTTTTTCTTTTTTTGGCTCGTCAGAAGCTGCTTGTAACTAAACACTTTGCAGCGTTCTTCGGTTATGCACCTCCAATTTAACTCAAGGGAAAAATCACCCTAGAGTTGGAAGTTTCAGTCTATTTATTCTCTTCTGCTGGTATCAGGTTTTGTTTTTTTTTTTTTTTTTTTAAGTCTTAGCCCCTGTTTTCCATCTGTTTCCTGTTACACTGCAAAAAAAGGTTGGAATGGTAAAACTCGTGGTGCATTTTGGCAATTTGGAGTATTTGGTTTAATCAGAGGATGAGCTATGATGGAAACAATAGGATATTCTGTTAGTTATTGTCATAGCCATTTGGAACACTTTCTGTTACCTACACTATTCTTTAAAAAAGTTTTAAAGTTATTATTTCATTTACCCTTCCACCACCAAGAACCCTTATGAGAGAGACATTTTTACTGTACGTGTTTTATAGTGAGCAAACAGCTTAATTGGCCCCAACTGTATAACACTAGAGAGCTGCCAGACTTGTGTTAGAACTGAGATTTGTCTGACTTTAAGCCCAGACTCTGTGACATGTAGAAAAGCTTCCAGTTAACTTTATAAAGTTCATGTGAGTCTGGGTTGTTATGTGGGCTAATCTTACTGGGGTTAGATGATATCTCAAAGTAGTTTTGATTTGCATTTCTCTGATCATTAAGGATGATGAGCATTTCTTCATGTGTCTGTAGGCCGTGCACCTGTCGTCTTTAGAGAAGTTTCTCTTCAAGTCC